>APFE030863617.1:0-35391 GCA_000404065.3 Pinus taeda | reverse complement strand
ATTATTATTACTTATAACATCTATTTTTGAACCAATTTAGATTATTTAATATTTTGTAACTAAATTAAATCTAATTTTTAATTAATTAAAAAAATTATTTACTTGTCTAACTAAGTTCTAATGGCTAGTTTTCAAAGACTAGTTTTCATTAGCCGACCTTGGACCATGATGTATCCTTGCTATTTATACATGAAGATTGTATGATTTTTTCACCTTGACCTGAGGATGAACCACATTAGTTTGTTCAAAACATTGACCAAATCCTAATGATGTGATTAATCCGAAAGACATTGAAATTTATCTTAAAAGTTTTGAAACCTTGGTGAATCTTACTAGTCCCTAGTATGCAAATTGTAAAATGTTTAGCAATATTTTTGTAAAAAAATTCAAATTTCTAATGATATTATGTAATATCTATAATATTCTGGATATTTTAGGGTAAGAAAAAATTATATTATAATATTTGGAAAAATTAATTATATTGTTAGCCCCTACCATTTTCCTTTCTTGGGAATAACCCTTTGCTACTAACCGAGCTTTGCATTTCTCCACTTTTCATTTTTAATTCATCTTCTTCTTAAACACTCATTTGCTACCAATGGGATTTATTTAAATTGGAAAATCCATTGAATCCAAAGCCTCAGTGATTTCCAAGGTTTCCATTTCTCCAACCATGTCCCTTTTCTAGAGTTTTCTATCCATTGAATATGATTCTTCCCTAATAGTTATAGGATCATCGTCAGTAATAAACACATGAAATTTTGAATGGAAATCAAGTGGAGTATACCTTTATAGATATTTTTTCTTGAACTAATCTCCTCAATACTAAAATAAGTGGTTCTTCTTCTTCTTTTGATTCCTTTTCTTTTCTAAAGTTTGATTCATCATCCTTCAATTCAAAATCTATCTTCTCTCCTTATTTCACCTTTGGTAGGAATTCATGTTTGAAATCTTTTATTTCTCTAAATACCACATCTTGAGTACATAACGTTCTTATTTTTTGGGTTTGAAAGCTTATAACTTTTCAAACCATCTTTATAGCCTATAAAAATACACTTTTCAACTTTATGAATGAGCTTACTCTTATTTTTCGTTGGAAATTGTACATAAGCATCATATCCAAATATTATGAGATGTTTAAGATAGGTTTTCGTACCAGTCCATACCTCATATGGAGTCTTATCATCCAACACCAATGATGGTGATCTATTTACTGGGCAGCACACATTATGCACTGCCTCTACCTAGAAATCTTGTCCTAACATGGCACCATTGAGCATGCTACTTTCTTTTTCAATCAAATATCTTTTTCATCCTTTCTAAAACTCCATTTTACTGAGTTTTTTTATGGATTAGTCTTATACCTTGTTATATTACACATATTATAGAATTCCTCAAATTCATTCCCACAATTCTCTACCATTATTTATCCTCAACACCTTAGTTTTATTCTTATTTTGATTTTCCATGAGAGCCTTGAAACCTTTAAAGTTGTTATACTTCATATTTCTTCTTGAGAAAATAAATTAAGTATTCCTTGAGAATTCATCTATAAATGTGACATAGATATTGATTTACCTAGTGATGGAATTGACATTACACATCAATGTGCACCAACTATAATATTCCCTCTATTCTCATAGCACCAAAGGAGAATCTTACCCAATTATGCTTACCATATAATCAATGTTCATAGAGATGAAAATCCAAACAAAAATTATAAATACCTTCAACCATAGCTTTATTGTGTAGTACAAAAAGGCCCTTCTCTCTAATATGCCAAAATATTTGATGTCACAACATAGTCTTCTCTCTAAAGACTATAGGAGCTTTTCATTCTTCAACTCCACTCCGCAAAAAATGGAAATGTTGCACCTGCCACTAAAAATGCTTCCTAGTAGCTTATACAGAGTTCCAATTCAAACTCCCCTTAACAATACTATTAATCCTCAAACCATCCTGCAAGTTTCCTTTTCAAACAAATTTTTTATTGCATTACTCATATTCCTTACATAAATAAAATATTATGCCAATCCTGGAATGTATAAAACACTAGGTAGTGTTCTAATCCTTCCATCAATGAGATTAAACTTGAATTTTCCTTATCCTATTATTATAGTTGTTGAGTCATGTCCTCAAAAAACACCATAGCCATAATACCTTTCTTAATTGTAAAACCACTTCTTCTCAGGAGTCATATGAGAAGATGCACCTAATTTACCTACCTGGACACATGATCTACATGTATGCTTAAAAAATCCAAGTAAACATCCCCTCCTCTGCTTGAGGAGGTTTAATATTTTGTATAAGGAGCATCATCAAATTCCTTCCCTTTCTAAATAATTTTGGATCTAGAATGTTTCCTGTAATTCCCTTATTTCCCACATCTCCAATATACCTTTAGGAATTTCTGAGAGATGGATATTCCAATAGATTTAGATCTCCCACTTGTAGACTTATTTTTATTTTTATCTTGGGATGGCCTCTTACATATAAGGAATCTACATTCTAACTTTCCATGTTTTCCCATTCATATCCTTCAATAACAAAGATAATATTATTTCATCAAAACTTAATGTAGTTCCACTAGTACTTATGTCAACAAATAAACTATCCTATGAGTCTAGTATAAAGTACAAATAAATTATTAAATATTAATATAAACATATAATAGCTTACTTACCATATTATTGAAGGAGTTTAGATTCTTTGTCACTAATATTCGTACTTCCTTCTCAGGTTATAGATCTTCTTTCGCAAGAATTTTTTTTTCACCAGGGAAATTGACTGATACAAAGAGTGTTTTAAAAACCAGCCAGTTTGAACCGGTAACCGGTCAAACTGACCAGTCCACTAGTTGACCAGGTCAAAACTGGCAGAAACACTTGTTTGAACCCTCCCTTTTCCAAATAATTAGAAAAATTGGTCATAACTGGCCAGTTTAGGATGAAATTGATCGGTTTATGGTCAAATAGGTTGGTTCCATCATAAACCGGTCGGTTTATTGTCAGGGCAACTATAAACCCCACATAATGCATTTTTGTGAGTTTTGAAGCTAGTTTGAGAGAAATTTTGGGTTGTTTTCCTACAAAAATAGTCCCTCCAAGAAAACCATGCCTACCCTCTCATTTTCCTGACTCATCTCAACCCTAGCAATGTTGGCAATTAATGGTAATGTTAAATTCTTAAAAATTACTAAAATTTTTAACATTAACATGAAATGACTCAAGATGTTTGAGGTGGCTTCAACCTCATTGGATTTCATATGGAGAAACTAGAATTTTAGATTTCACTCAAAATTTAACAGACATAATGGATTTTAGGATTTCATGGTTTGGGGGTTTGAAATGTTTCCATTTGATTCTATCATGCGTGAGGGTATGATATTGACATTTTCTCAAGAGTATGAATCCCTTTAATAACCTTGATGTTGGTGGCATTGATTGTTGAACTTTTTTTATGTTGGTGGTATTGATTGTTGAACTCCTCTACCATGACCTTAATAAGAATGCACAATTCACTTAAATTAAAACAACTGGTTAGGCATGCTAATATTTTTCTACCACATTATAAGGTTGAGGAGATGAACCCTTCTCTCAACCAAAATCATTGGTTAGGCATGTGATCTAGGAGGATCCCTTAAATGCTCAAAATTTTACAGTCTCATATGATCATGAAACTAGCACCAAGTCAAAGAGCTCGTCGCACTAATTATGGTGGTATATTCAGTTTGAAAATGGCCTCCATATGAGGGAGAAAATGCGTTCTGAAGTTATTCTCAAATAGGCAAAAAAATGGGCCTTTGCAGGCCAAGTGGTAGTCTCACAATCAGACACATGGTGGTCAAAGTCAACTCATGTGGCATTCAAAGTCAATGCACATGTCAGAGGTCGAATTTGAAGGGTCAGGGTTGAACCCTTGACCTCCAACATTGCATTATAAAATCTTACTGTTGGCCCACATGCCTACATTATTAATACATGTGCATATTATTATATTTAAATGTTCAGGTTATGGTGTATATGGGGGAAAGGGTTGGCAAAGCCGCCATTTTCGGTGGTCTACCAAATTCGTAGATATGTTAGTGACACTCCGAATGAGGCTCCACATATAGCGTAACCATGTCATACATCTATCCACTAGTTATACAAAATAATGCCATGGTTAATATATATGTTGTTGTCATCCAAATTTTGAACCATATGCTAAATATGGCTGTCGAACCCATACCACTGGTTATTTGTTGGTCAAATGATATATGTCAGTTAAAAACCATATATTATATATGGTAAGGTGCAGTCTTTTAATATACAATGTATTCCAATGTGTTTTAACAAAGTGTTATGTTTGCCAATACGAATCTCGGGAGGCCTGTGGGTTTGACCCTGGGAGCTCTCGTGGGCTTATAAAAGGTTTTTCCAATGCGTCAACGACCATAGAGTTGAAATGAGAGTCTACAAAACTCATGTTATTTGTGCCTGTAATATGCCTTTGGAGGCATAACCTGGCCAATATTGGGCCTTTTTGAAATCTGTAAGTTGCGTTGGAGAGCTGAGGTCGAGGCCTATCAATTGACAGTAGCCATTGATGCATATGTGCACATTCCATAATGGTGAACTTTTATGTAAAGATAATTTTATGAACAATTTAATACAACAAATGCCCACTTGGAAGCGGACCCGAAGATGTAGTCCAGGAGGGACGAACTTCGTCATCAAACATTCTATGTTTTCTTATTATTTTTGTTGTTTATGCTTAATTTCAGATTTCAAGTTTTATGTTTAAGGCACATAAAAATCAATTTCCTTCATTATTTAACTTAAAAGGAAACCTTAGTTAATACTTTGGTGAAATTGTGCAAATAATCAATTTTATTGTTTTTGGATCATATTTTGGTATTAGAGAAAGGTTGATCATGTATAAGCAAGATATTTGCTAATGTGAATGTTGACTAGATCCAGGTCGTGATGTGGAGAAGGGAAACTTTAAGAGATAAATCCAGATGTTGGAAAGAGGGAAGTCTCACAAAAGATGGCAGGTTCAAATGAAGGAGAAGCTCCTGAGACAAAGAGCGAGAGAAATTTCAACAGATGTTCCTTAATGTGCTAAGGATGATTGCAGAACTTTATGAAGACAAGAAGACTATAGATGCAACTTTGTCTTATAAAGGCATGAAAGGGAAGGGAAAGGAAAAGGTTGATGGTAATGAACCTCCTTTTCCTCCATCTTCGTCTTCTTCTTCTTCTTCTTCTTTATTCCCTTTTCATTCAAGTTCAGTTTCATACTCATAAAAGAAGTGAAAGAAATCTCCTTTATTGAAGCTTGATGTTAAGTTTTAGTTGCCAATATATGATGATGAAATGAATCCTAAAAAGTTAGATAACTGGATAAAGCAACTTGAGGTGTATTGTAGAATTTAGAATGTTGTTGAAGAATCTGCAAAAATTCAGTTAGCTACACTTAGAATGGGGGGAACAACTTTTATTTTGTGGGAAAGTAAAACTCAATCAAATTTGAAGGATAAAGGCAAAATTATCTCTTCATGGTTTAAGTTTGTTAAAGCTCTTAGAAAGAAATTATATCCTTTAGGATATATGAAACAGGTTGTAATGGATTGGCAACATTTGAGGCAAGGTAAAGGACAGAGTGTGCAAGAGTTTACACATGAATTTAGGAAAAAAGCATTAGCACTTAATGTTCCATTAGACACATAGGATACTTTGTTGCAGTATATTGCAATTTTGCATTGTTATTTGAAACATACATTATTTATGTTTAATCCAACTGACTTTGATGAAGTGTGTGTACAAGGCATTCATATTGAATCAGGTGGCATACCTTTTCAGTCAAACTTTTCAAAGAAAACATTCAAGAAGTCAAAGAAAAAAATCCAAAGAAGGCAAAGGGTAGAATAAGTTGAAAGGGAATAAATTAGAAACAACTAAGAAAGAAGGAGAAAGGTCTACTTGTACTCATTGTCATAGGGTTGGACATGATGATTCCAAATTTAGGAAGCTTCATCTAGAACTTAAGCCAAAGAAGTTCCTTAAGAAGAAGGGTGAGATGAAAGCTAATGTTGCAGTCCAACAAGATTTGGGATCTGACTCTGGTGATGAAAATAAGATAACCGCTATGGGTCTGATAGGTAATCCTTCTGAATCTAGCCCTAGTTCTATTTGTTCTGCATCTTCTTCAAAATCTAATGATGTGATTAAAGAAAAGAGTAGAGTTGAATTGTTTCATATCAAGGTTATATCCAAGCACACTAAGATAGGTACATTATTTGATAGTGGATCAAAATCAAATCTAATATTGAGGAACCAGTAAGGAAATTGGGATTGGAAACTAAAAATCATCCAAAATGATACCCTTTAGGATGGCTAAAAGAAAACACTCAGATGCAAGTCACAAAACAACGTCGATTAAGGTTTGCAATTACATCTAATTTTGTTGATGAAGTTGAGTTAGATGTGATTCCTTTCGATGTATGTGGAGTTGTGTTGGGTAGTCCTTATCATTATGATCAATATTCCATCTTACATAAAAAGGAGAATAAGTATCATCTTGTCAAGGATGGAATTGAATACATTTTCAAGGCACACATAATTACGACAAGCTTGGATTTAATCAATGTTATTCAAATGAAAAGGCTCATAAATTCAAGTAAAAAGTATGTTTTCATGTTTGTTAAAGAACAACCTAAAGATAAGTATGATGCTTTTCAAGGGCGTGATTCTCAGTTTAAGGACAAATTGGCTGAAAAAGTGGATTCTTATAAAGAATTGTTTAAAGAACTAAAACATTTACCTCCAAAACGAGAAATACAAGATGAGATTCAATTACAATATGATGCCCCTCTTCAAAATAATGACATGTATCATATGTCGGTCATAGAAAATGAAGAAATTAAGAAACAAATTCAGGAATTGGTTGATAAAGGTTTCATTTGACCTAGTTCTTCTCCATTTGTATCACCAATCATATTAGTCCCAAATAAAGATGGAACTTGGAGAATGTGCGTTGATTTTAGAGCCTTAAATAAAATCACCATTAAGAATAGGTATCCCCTACCTAGAATCAATGATTTTCTTGATCAGTTAAAGAATGTTGGTTACAAAAATGGATTTAAGAAGTGGTTATCATCATATTTATATTACAGAGAATGATATATGGAAAATTTCATTTAAGACTAGACAAGGACTTTATGAATGGTTGGTTATGCTATTTGGTTTATGCAATGATCCAACAATGTTTATGAGAGTGAGGAATGATGTTTTTCATCCTTTTCTTAATAAGTTTGTCATAGTCTATCTGGATGATATTCTTATGTTTAGTTGAAGTTTGGAAGAACACGTAAAGCATGTTAAACAAGATTTTTATGTGTTGCAAAGAGAGAAATTGTTTCTCAAACTTTCTAAGTGTGAACTTGGGAAAACTTCCTTAGTATATCTTGGTTACATCGTTGGAGGAGGTTAGTTAAAAATAGATCCAGCTAAAATTGATGTAATTATTAAGTGGCCAAGACCTCAAAATGTGACGGAAGTTAGAAATTTCTTCAGTGTAATTCATTATTGGAGAAAGTTTATTTCTCATTTCTCTTGTATTGCATCACCACTTCATGCTTTAACAAGTTCTAAAGTCTCCTTCTAGTGGGGAGGAAAACAACAAAAAGCATTTGATACTTTAAAGCAGAAAATTCTTACATCTCTAATCTTGGCTTTACCAGACCTGCAACAACCATTTGAAATAGAAACCGATGCTAGTGGGTATGTAATGGGTGCAGTGTTATTACAAAAAGGAAATCCTATTTGTTTTCATTCAGAATCATTTTCTAAAGTAGTTGCTAGTTATCCAACTTATGATAAATAATTATATGCATTAGTGGAAAATGTTAAAAAATGGAAATATTATTTAATGGGTAAATAAATAGTGATTTAGCCAGATCATCTGCCACATTAGTACCTTCAATCTCAAACTAAGTTGCAACAGTCTTGAAATTATAGATGGACGGGGTTTTGTATGTTATCAAGACCTTGTTTGAATGCTTCAGTTATTATGCAAAATAGTTCTTTAGCACATGAAAATTATATTGAACAATATGCTGAAGATATTGATTTCAAAGATGTTTATGAACCACTAAATCATGGTGCTCATGTGGAAGAAGTAAATTATCAAGTTTAGGAAAGGCTATTGTACCATCTTGACAAGTTGTGCATACCACGGGGAGAAAGAGTGCATGTGATCAGGGAAGCACATTCTTCTTATGTTTCAGGGCATTTTAGTGTAGGTAAGATAGTGGCATAGTTACAAAGGTATTGTTATTGGCCTCGAATGAATGAAACCGTTTTGAAGTACATTAGAGGTTGTGTGATGTGTTCAACAAGAAAACCAAGCAATAAAAAGTTAGGTTTGCATATGTCACTTCCAGTTCCTTTTCGACCATGGGACAGTATATGTATGGATTTCATAGGAGGACTCCCAATGTCTAGAAAAGGGAATGATTATGTGTATGTTGTGGTTGATATATTAGCAAAATGTGTATTCTTATTCCGTGTATAAAGCAAGTAACTATTGAAAAGACTACTACACAGATGTTATTTCAAAATGTATGGGTTCATTTTGGGTTGCCTACTTCTATCATTTCATATCAGGACTCTCGTTTCATGGGAGAGTTTTGGTCTACTTTGTGGGGACTCATGGATACTAAGTTGAAAAAGAGCACATCCTTTCATTACAAACAAATGGGAAAATAGAGGTGGTGAACTGAACAATGGTACATCTTCTGAGAGGTTATTGTAGCAAACATCCTAAGTTGTGGGATGAGTCCTTACATTATGTCCAACATGCTTACAACCGGGCCTTACACTCTTGTACAGGTAGATCTCCTTTTGAGACATGTTTTGGGTACTTGCCAAAATCACCAATGGGCTTCATGTTTGGTGAAGAACCTAAGGAGGATGGACATGGATATGTTGACAAAGTAATCAAGTTCATTAAAAGAATCCAAAAGCTTCATGAAGCAGTGTAGGATCAATTGTAGAAAAGTCAGTCCAAGTACAAAATGTGCCATGACAAGCACTAGGTGGATCATCACTTCCAGGTTGGTGATCAAGTATGGCTATACATGAGCAAAGAAAGGATGAAAGGCAAACGTAAAAAGTTGAAACCTATGAGGTATGGTCATTTTAGAATTGTTGAAAAGAATGGCCACAATGCATTCCAGTTGAATTTTCCTCCATACATGCACATATATTCAGTAGTAAATGTTGAAAATTTGAAGTTGTATGAACCTCCTATGATCATGGATCGAGAGGAAAATACTTAAATTCCAACTATAGATTATGTTAGCACTTTAAATTTCACCTCAGGCTGAAAAAGGCAAACCTCAAGGCAACATCAAACCATTTAGCCTCGTAGCTAGCCCTACGGGGTAGGAGAAGGCTCTCTCCGGTCAATCTTAGTAAAATCTCCAATAGATGAGATGACCAATAAGGTAACATTGATATTAGGCTATTAAACTGATCAGAAAGATTTATTTTGGGGTTTTTGGGTTTTTGGTGGCAAATTGAGGAGAGGGCAATCTTGGGTGCGGGGATGGGACACCGTTTCCGCAGGGGGTTCCTTGGGGCGAGGTAGGAGACAGTGTTGATGCCTTTAACTGAAGTGGATGGTCAGGAATGAAAGAAAGAGAGCTAAAGAGAGCAAACAATAACTTTGAATTCTCTTTAGACAGTAGAAAACATTGAAATTAAACAAACTTAAAAGCAGAGCATGGCAAGCATGAATTATTACTTTAACACTTCATTTGTTTAATGTGCAGAAGTAAAGAAAGGAAATGAATCACATAACAAAGCTTACAAGAACATTGAGAAACACACCATCAACACATGAGTCCACAAGAATCCCAAAGATGACTGCGAAACCCTAGTCTTCCTTAGCCAAAAATTGCAGAGATACAGTGAAATAATACAATGATAGCTTCTCCCTCAAGAGTTCAACCTTCCAACTGTTTGTTGCGCTGCTCCAGGTAAGTGATGGTCCATTGGGCACCCTCAAATCTCCTCTGTAAGGCATCATTTTCAGCTCTGAGATGCTGAATGATCTCCTTTGCCTCTTGGGTAGGAGAACTGGTCTCATTACAAATTTACATACAGCCATATAGAGTGTTTTTCCTTGCACAATTTGATCATTACAAACACATTCATGATGTTTCCCAACTAACAAGCATCCATTCACAAGTTTGAAGGGCCTACCTCAAGCAATTTGATGAAGTAAAGGAGGCTTGAGAAATTCTGAAATGAGCTTGGGAAGACTAGCTTGACATGTCGCGCAGCATACCCAACATGTCGCGCACCTCCCAACGTGTCGCGCCAGTTGCAAAATTACACTCTGTAAGACCCTCTGACATGTCGCGCACCTCCCAACATGTCGCGCGCCTAGTTTGACATGTCGCGCTTTTTCAGGAGGATTTTGGAGGCCTTCCCGATGTCGGAATCGGGCGCAGGATAGCGCGTTGGAAAGGCCTTTGAGTCTACTTTCCAAACCAATTGGAATTTTTCAATTTGGAGTTGATTTGACCTGTCAAAAGTCAAATCTCCCAAGACTGGTCAAAAAGTGCCAAATGAGGCTGCCTCAAGGAAGAGTGTTGTTGCAGTCAACTTTGGAATGCCTTCCTCAACCCCAAATTGAGCTCATGATAGCTCATTGAAAATTTCTTTGTGTCTAGTTACCATTTTACCCATCAAACAAATCATTTGGCCAACCAAGCTAGGAGAAAACTTGATTTTCCCAAGGTCACTTTATAGGTGTCTTTGATTCTCCTGAGGCAACGGTATTCTTGACATTTGTCTCAAACCATGACACCTGTGCAAAAAGTGAAGGAGGGTTTTATTCCTTGGAATGTTTTGGACAAAAACCTCTCTCAGTTTCCAAAAATTAATCTTTGATTTCTCTAGAACATTATTTGAGTGTGACTTGTCCCGATGTGTGAAACACAGAATTTTGTTGAAATGGAGCGAAATGAAAGGGATAGGGGGCTTCTAAATTCTTGGGGAAATTTTTGGGAGTGGGGAGGGGTGTTAGGAAGCAGGGGAAAGTGGAATCTCAGAGATTGAGTAAGGGGAAGGGGTCCAAAAGGGCAAAACACAGACCCAACCTAGAAAATTGCCAGGTTGTAGCTAGAAACTAGGGTTTGTGTAAAAATGAGGAATTTGGCGGATCTAAGGGATGGGAAGTGTTTGATAAGGTAATTTAAGGATAGGCGAAGGTGTATGAACATCTGGATACAAGTTTTGCTATTGATTTGACCGTCCAAGAGAAATTGGCTTCAAAACCCTAGGAGAGGGAAATGAACTTGCCAAGGCACAACTGAAGCTGAACAAGATGTAAAATGACTCATTAGACACTGACATGATAATGACAACCCTATGAATGATGATAGACTCAGCTGAATAGTGACATAGGTTGGCATTTGGGCAACTTTGAAAAGAGTGAGAGCAATTTGGGCAACTTTGAAAAGAGTGAGAGCAAACCCTAGACCTAATGCCTAGTGACCAAATTTTGCTTGAAAACTTTTTGAAATGACAAAATTTGACCTTAACACTCCGAAACCACTTTGTAAGAGCGTATTTGATCACTGGAGGAAGGCTGGAAAGACTGACACTAACACATACAACCCATACAACTGAGATAATTTGGCCTCAAACAGATCTACACCAATGCCGCAAATTGGCCTCCAAACAACTAAAAAACAATACACTGCAACCTATGAACCCTAAATGGATTCACTAAGAGAAGAGATGGGTGCTCGTCCAATCTCTCTATATCATTGAGGGTTTTCGTTCTAGGGCTACCAATGGAGTAGAGAACTGGGTTCTCAACCCCTCATATAAAAACAATATCAAAATCAAGATGTCCTCCAATGGCCTCTTCCTCCTCTTTTATAGATTTGATTGACTCCTCTAGAACCTCCTATTTTATTATTATTTTATCATGGAGCACTTTTCCCTCGTTTATTTTAATTAAAGTATTCTTTTTAATGCAGGAAAAGGGTAAACTGGCCACCATGTTTCCTCAGGTTACTGAGACTCACATCCAACCATCCCATCATGTAGATCTTCTCGTCTCGGTTCCAACGAGCTATTACCTTAAGCATAATTAGTTTAGTTAGACTCAATAATAACTCTGTTTTCTAAAAGTTGTCGTAACGTGCCAGAACGAAAGGCAAACTGTGAGGATGATGGAATATGCGGAGTGAATGCCATCATATCCCATGAAACTCCTCAAAACTCCATCGGAATCCTTGATGACATAAACTTGCTCCACTGATTTGGCCATCCCCAACCCTGGAAATCCACCTTGGATGTACAATGAAGAAGAATAAAAATGGGGACATGACAATCCTCCCACCCCAAGATTGCTTGCCCTCAAGCAATCCAAATCTGTGGACCAATCTGGTGGCCTAATGCAATTGAGACCCAATGCCAAGATCCCATACGAACCATTCGGTGATGCTCTGTTTCTGTGTGAGCCCACCATGAACGGATCCCTCAATGCTTGGATCCTAGACCAATCTCTGACTGAACCTAGCATCAACAAAGCCTTCTGGATCCTAATGCCACTAAATATCAAGGCTCCAGCTATGCTATAACTCCACCCATGAATGCTGCTCCATACACCGCGTACCAACTCATCACCTCTCTCCAATCCAATCCCTGGATCAATCCATCGCTTATCCAACTCTCCTGATGCTGAGAAGGAATGCTGAAGTGTCGTTGACTTGAATCCCACTGCCAACTGGAGCATGTAGTATTTAACATGTTTGGGGGTCCCTGCTCTACTACGCCCCTGACTAAGGATATCACACCATCAATAGGATACCAACTCATGATCTCCCGCCAATCTAATATATATGGACACTTGTGCAAGGGATACATCTGCTATGTTGATACTGGTCAACGCTCAACTCCTGAGGTTCTACACGGTCAATCAATACAAGCCCATGGAATCCCGCCTCCCCCCTTGTAATGGGAAAAAGTGGGCAAACTGTGCTTCAAGCCCCGTCTATGTAATCCTCGAGAGGTCTGCTGCTTGAAAAGGCTACAACTCGGCTGACTGCCACTACATCAATTTTCACCTCGGCAGTGGGTAGATCCAGAGATGGATGCACTACCATCTCCCCTGCCTGATAGGAAACTCCACGCTCCTCTAGTCCACCAATCTCTTGCCAAACTGTCGTGTCATACTCTTGCATCTCCTGAGGACAAGTGTCAATGAATACTGTCACCCGGCCAACTGTCTGTACATTTGTCTGCTCCTCATCCATTACTGACCCGAAGAGTGGCTGCGCATCCTCCATCATCATGGGTTCAATATGAACCTCCAACTTGCCTTCCCTAGAAGGCTCACTATGCATACTACGCACATCATCCTTCTCAGCTGACTCAAGATCCACCATATGCTGCTCATGCTGAACCACCACTGCTGATGCACTATCTTGAATTTCTCTCCTAGTACCCATAGACTGCTCATCATATGAATCTGGCCTGATGTCAATGACTTGACATGACTCATGCTCTTTTATGTGCTCTCTATGTTGAATCATCAGCCGCTCTTTTGCTCCCTGACCTCTAATCAATTGCTCCTCATACTCCCCTACCACAAATGATGCATATCTAGGCTATTGTCATCGACTCCACATGACTGCTCATGCTCCTCTCAGGTATAATCATATGAAGCCATGTACTCGTCCAATGAAGAGCCCTTGTCCTGATAGACATAAATAATATCTCCCTGCTCTACCGCTATCATCTCCTTAGTGTCACTCAAGCATGAGTGGTCAGGTCCCCAAGGTCCTTTGTAGATGAAGCAAAGTCCCTTCCTCCTCATCTCATTCTTGCTGCATGAGCCCCCAGACCTGAGCCGCTCCTCCTTAGTCAACTGTCCCCTGAACAACCTAATGTTCTACTCAACCAACCTCTCAGCTAGATCATAAGCAACAGGTGAGATCAACTTCTCTCTCTTCCAAACAGACAACAATCGAGACTGCAACTCCCGATAGATGGCATCACGACCTCTCATACATGAGGACATGATGGACTGCATGTGTGCTATGACTGGGTCAGGATGATGTTTCTTAATGCTGAAGAAGCATTGGAACATCTGCAGGATCAAACCATCACACTCTAGATCTAACATGATTTCCTATGTCCCAGTCATGGCTATAATTTTCAAAAACCTGAAGCTTCTTCTCAAATGAAGGACCTGCACTGTTGTCCATGTCTTGAAAAGTCTCTACTATCAACTTGAAAATTCTACTCATAACTTCATCGTTGAAAGGAGGTATAGGTGCAGTCAGCCTCATGATGTGACTGAGACAAGACGCAACTGGAAGCCTAACCCCTTCACAGGGTTCCTCCAAGAACTTGGGTTGTATGAGAGCAAGCATAACTGGTTTTAGAGCCCACATCAATTTCTTCCCCTCTAATTGGCTCACTTTGGAAAGGAGTGCATCTAGTTCATCAAGTTTGAAGAGAACTTTCCATGTGACCCTCATGTGCTTCAAATCTGTCCCAAGTGCAAATATTTTGTGTCCAATCTCGAACTTTTGGTGCACATCCTTTGGCTCTTCTCTCTGAAGAATGGCATAGATCCCCTTTGAGAAGGACTTGTTGTTTTGTTTGGTTTGTTGGTGTATATCATAGCTCATTGAAGTGTTGTTGTGGTGGCTTATGATGTGTTTTAAATACTCCATTGTTCAACAAAATACAATAGAGCTAGACTTTCTAAAATATGAGACCTTCTTCCAACTTATAACACAACTTTTAGTGCTCAAGACTTTGACTCAAGGCACCTCACTAGCAACAATAGTAACTTGACCAACAACATATTACAAAACTCAATAAGGACTCCGACTTAGACTTTTCAATAATGATTCACTAGATGACAAATACAAGGTCGACTAGGAAGAGTCAAATTTGTGGCAGCACACAGCTCATCACAACTATGACCGACTCTCTCTTATCGATAATAGACAGCCACCACTTTTGAGTTTGTTGTATTTTTCAGTGAACTGTTTTAACAAACTGCTTGATGTTTCCTGGGTGTAAGTGTCAATTTTGTCTATTTTGACTCGGGAAAAAGCACAACATAGCACGAAATGTGACCAGACTTCGACTAGCAATCATGCAATATTGAGGAACATACATTTTAACAAGCTGGAACCTAGTAAAGGAAATGCATAACAATAAATGTAAAAGAGGAACTCGATAACGCACACAACAGTGAACCTTTAAGACAATGTTTCAGTCCCTTAAGGAAATTCCAGCCTTTAATCTCTACTACAACCAAGTATATGCTATAGGAAGACACGCGTCTGAAGAGTTATACACCTAGGTCAAAATGGCAAGTTTACAATGCCCTTGATGCCCCAACAAGTTTTCCTGCAGCGAAAACATCAGGAGGAAGTTAATTTCCAGAACTTCTTTATTCCCGAACGATCACATATGGGTCACCCCTGTTTTTACTACTACCTGAGCTGAATTATCATAATACAGTGATCTTAACTCCAGGTCACAATGTACAATATACTTTGATGTGTAACCATGCAATAATTATACAAGGGAGTTTGTCATCATTTTTGCTACTGAATTTCAGACTTATATTTCTTACAAACTCAGTGCGACGTTCTGTCGCAGGGTGGTTCAACACTAAATCGGGACCCATATTTTCCATCACACCCGATTAGTGAAAAACATTTGCATCATCATTAATGAATCACTAAATCAATGCGAACTTAGCCTTCTGCTATTAATAGATTCATCCTACACAAAAGATTTGGCTTGCAGACCCTTTGTACTAGATCAATTACCTATTAACGTGCAAATTAATGTCTCGTTTGACTGCAGTTGGACAATTTCATGTGATACTCCAATTACCTCTCTTTACTCAGTGTGTTGCGTCCCTTGTTGTTACTATGATACGTGGGTCTATTATGGCTATGTTTCTTGGCCTTTATGTATGCTATAGGCGCATATGACCTCCATCGAATTGGAAACATGGTGACTGCACTCACACATCCTAGAATGAAGCTCGATCGTTCCCCACAATTACAACCGGCTTGGCTAAGCACTTGGCCAAATATGTGCTTGGAGATATGCGAACACCAATCCCACACTCGCATTACTGCATTGGGTGACCACCTCGTCCGCTATCTTCCACGTAGCTAGTACATGAACAATCTCCCTTGATGCCCCTGGTTTTTCTTCTGCGCCTCAAAGATCGATTCGGTCTCCCAAAGAGAGCGATCTATAAATATGGCTCGACCTCCTACCGTCCAATTATTGGCAATTCGATTCCCGTGAGAGATATAACAAGCTAAATCGAACAACGTTGTCCGCGATCATTTACCACATTTTTTTTAGCAGAGTCCTGAACTATAATACACCAAATCTCCTTCTGCATAAGCATACAACCTTCAATATCTAACCTCTCCTCTGCAATGCAAGACTAACTCATATGGTTGGGCATGGAATTCTGAATCGTGCAAGTAGTCTTGGCAAATGATTATCCACGCACAGATGCACCGTCATTCTTTTGTTGCGACTAACCAACTGTGCTAACAATGTTCTTGACCACAACCCTTAGCGTAGCAACTAACACGTAGGTTTGGTCCTGTATATCACTGCACGACCTTTGACCAATCGAAGTCCACTCGCTCTGACAGCTTTACAATCACACACAGGCTAGATGATGACTTAAATGATATCTATTGGTCAGAATGAGACAACCTTCTTGCTCTAGGTTACTTAGTCGATAACTTATATGGATCTGGCTGTTAACGTCCAGGCGTCCAACTTGATGGATGGTGCCAAATTTTGGTCCTCATAATGGCAATTTTCCGCCCTTGTGAAACCACGACCTTTGCAATTTAGCCGGGTAAAATGCTCCAACAATCAAATAATGAACTGAGCCTCCAAATGTGATCCGAAAATCACTCGTGAGTGATCTCAGTTAATCAATTAATGAATGAAGGTATTACAGGCTCATGTGCTGGTGTGTGTCTACGTTATCTTAGGCAACAGATCGATCAGATTACAAAATACACACACTGGAAAATGGAAAATAGTAAGAGAAACATAGTAAGAAAATACAAAAACACAACAAATTAATAAGGAGTTCACCCAATCTTCTTGGGCTACGTCTCCGGTCCAACTTTTAGTGGTGGCCTTTTCTTATTGTGTCTTTAAAGCAGTGTTTTTATAATGAGGAGTTCAATTTGAGTCTCTTGAAACAGATGATGCTTAGCAAGGTGGTTCTTGGATTCTACAAGCCAGTAGAGTGCACAGACTCTTCCTTACTAAGTCTCGACCTCAATTGGTCTTGAATGGGATGAGTCCAATTTGGTACCTAGTTCCCGACAGATATCCTCTCAGGGATTGCTCGAACCTCTCAAGCCCTCTGTCTGCTTGATGCTACCTTACTTTGTAGGTTAGCTCGACTCTCTGTTTTTCTGCTTCTTGCTTATTCTCTGTTCTGTCTCTCTGTCTCATTGTCTCCTTCTTTCTTACAGTGCTCGCTTTGCTCTCGCTTCGTGCTCTCCCTCTCGTTCTCTGTCTGTTGATGGCTTAAAGCCAATACGGCTTATGACTATTCGCTTCCTCTTCCGCCCCTTTGGATCACCTACTACTGTTCGCTTGGAGTTCCCTGCCTCTGCGTCATCGCCACTGTGTAACGTCTCATAGGGAGGTGGCCACTTGTCCTCTCACGAACTGTGCCAGCTCTACCTCAAACGGTTCGGTATTTCGGTTATGCTATGTAATGATTCATTCGCCAACTCAGCGGTCAAATCGGACTTCAGACTTTTATATGCTGCAACTTAATTCTCCCTCCAGATCCGGTCATTCATCGGGCGCAATCTTCGCCGTCAGATCTAGAGCCCCCAAATCCTACAGTGTTCACTCTTATCACACGGTTGACTTGCTCGACTGTTAGCCCACGATGAGAGGCGGTTTTGTCTCTCATCTGCTGGACACACATCGTGCAATGTGTGGAATCGCTCGTTCTCCTGCCAAATCCGCTTATTGCCCAACATGCCTCCGATATTCCAATGGTTTTGGAGTGCGGGGCCCGCCTTTTGCTTTAGCACTTTCCCTACGGTTTCCTAGCTTCCCATGCGATCGAGTGCTTGGGGCTTTTCCTTCTCGAGGGGTTTTTCCCAGTGATGCGCAATAATCGCGCATCAGAAACAACCTCCGTTTTCCGATCTGGACTTCCTAACTGCTAGTTTGCATCCTGCGCAGTCTCCATGGGCCTCAGTGAGCGCGCTTTGACCGAGGTCCTCATCGTTCCTTGCTGGTTGCAAACTACCACTGTCTAGAGGTCTTCTTGATAGCTCTTTGTTCACAAGTTTTTTGAAGTCTGTCTTGATTTAATACAGTCATAGCACTTTGATAATTTCCATGGATCCAATTCGGATCAAAATGAATGGTGGTTCCAACAATGGCAAATATCAACTTGACATCACTAATTTGGTTTTGAAATTGATGAATCTGGCTACCGATTTACTCGAGCAACCCTTGAACATCCTCAATCAAAATTTGAAAACCCGAACCCGTAGGTTGAGCCAAGTTCAATGCTCTGATACCACTGTGATGTCCCAAATGCAGAAAATTTGGAACATGCACTTCACATAAATCTACTCATGCATTTAATAGAAGATTGCCATTTAAAAATAGACAAATAGAGCACTGCAATCTCATAACATAATAAATAAGAAAACTCTTAGCTTTATTATATTAGATAACTGGGGTTTTACATGCACAAACAACCCATACAACTGAGATAATTTGGCCTCAAACAGATCTACAACAATGCCACAAATCGGCCTCCAAACAACTGAAAAACAATACACTGCAACCTGTGGACCCTGAATGGATTCACCAAGGGAAGAGATGGGTGCTAGCCCAATCTCTTTATATTCACCCAAGGGTTTTCGTCCTGGCGCTACCAATGGAGTAGAGAACCAGGTTCTCAAGCTCTCATATAAGAAACAATATCAAAATCAAGATGTCCTCCAATGGCCTGTTCCTCATCTTTTATAGATCTGATGGAGTCCTCTAGAACCTCCTATTTTATTATTATTTTAATCATGGAGCACTTTGCCCTCTTTTTATTTTAATTAAAATATTCTTTTTAATGCGGGAAAAGGGTAAATTAGCCACCATGTTTCCTCAAGTTACTAAAACTCACATCCAACCATCCCATCATGTAGATCGTCTCGTCCCAGTTCAAACGAGCTATTACATTGAGGTGTGCTATCAAGTATTCCTCTCGGAATGCCACCTTAAGCGTAATTAGTTGAGTCAGACCCAATAATAACTTTGTTTTTTAAAAGTTGTCAGAATGCATCGGAATGAAAAAAAAACTGTGCGGGTGATGGATTATACCGAGTGAATGCCGACAGATCCCATAAAACTCCTCAAAACTCCATTGGAATCCCTAATGACATAAACCTGCTCCACTGACCTGGCCATCCCCGGCCCTGGAAATCCACCCTGGTTGTACAATGAAGAAGAATAAAAATGGGGACATGACAAAATTGAGCTCTAACTCCTCATTGTATCATCAACTGTAATTCTTGAGCTACATGCTAGCAAATTTCTGCTTCAATTTTGCAGTAGATATTTTTCTTAATAACAAAGAAAGACTTTGGGGGCATATGCTTTGTGGTGTTATTCTATGCCCATGGTAAAAATTTTCCGATTTACTTGTTATTTCCTAAAATTAAATTGTTATTTCCTTTTTCCATGATTTGGATCTATTGATGTACGATTATTTTGCATTGATATTTGGATTAGAGAAACACTCTAGATCTAGATATTTTGATTAGAGAAACACTCTAGATCTAGAAGCGCTAGTGGGTTTTTTGGTTGGATCCCTACTCTTCTTCTTCATTGTGCAATCTATCTCTTTGTGGATCTAACAATTTTATTTGAAGTGTGTAGAGATCTATAGCTTTTCTGAAGCATGTCTTGTGTGTTGGATAAGTTTTTGGTTGGACGAACCAACTCTCAAGCAAATAGAATTCGACCTCACAAAAATACTATAAATTAAGTGCCATTCGACTTATTTGGACATCCAATCAATCAGCATGCTCGATCTGCAATTTGAAGTGAAGAAAGAAGTGTGAAATACCTAGAAAACAAGGAGAAACCCTAATGAAGAAGAGAAACTTAACAAGTAAAAGGAAGCCAAAATTCTATCTTTTTCTACTGCACATGCAAATTTCTAGGTTGTTGCAAGAAGGCCAAAACTGCAGGTTTGCTGTAGGGCCGAAAATTTGAAGCAAGAGGGCCGAAATCTAAGTTTTTTGTAGGATTGAAGCAGTTTGCCTAGAGTTGACTATTGGAATTTGACTAATCATCTTGGGAGGCTAACTTGGTGGATTGGAGGAGGTCTTTTGGTTTGATCAAAGGTCTTGGTTATCTCATTTGATTTGATTCTAAAGAAAGAGAAGAGAAGTTATGGGTTTTCCCGTAGAAGAAGGGTTTTAGCTGAGACTGAGAGCCTACATCCAGTGCCTTTGTTGTGTTGATCTTCGTGTTCTTATGTTTCGATAGCTGCTTGATGATAGGAAGATAAAAGAAGACATGTAAGAAGATAATAAGAATTCAAAGATAATCACAAGTATCTTATGAAGATAAGAAAATCTTTTTGCCTTTTAATTTTCTAACACATTTTGCATATGTCAGATTAGTTTATTTTCTTGTTCGTTGCTTTTAATTTCTAGATCTAGTCTTTAATTTTCATTTTGAAAATAGTTCTAATCAATTTTCATTTCTCTTGATATAACTTGTTTTTGTGATCATTGAATAATTTCATTATTCACTCGTCTAATTTGCACTTACATTGAAGTAGTTTAACTTCTTTATCTAACTCTTGATTTAATTGTCATTTGCTTCATTAAGTAAATTGAAATTTGCTTCAATGGTCATTTAGCAATCTAAACACACTTTATTAATCAATTAATTTGATCATATATGTGGAATCCTATTTGCTAATTGAAATTTGTAAGACATTTCATATTTGAAACATTCCACTTTAATTGTCAAACCTCAAGTTTCATTCAATCTTTGTAATTTGAGTTTGGAAGAAAGGTTAAAACATTCGACCTCGTAGTTCTCTTGTGGCCAAGTCCCTTGTAGGAATGAAGGAACACATGTTTTACTGAAGTCCTAAGGGGGTATTGTTAATGAGGCCTTAGCCTTCTCACTTAGCCTTCTTGCAACCACCTCACTCCTTACCAAGTTGAAGGAATTGAGGGGAAGTCAAACCTTAGATTAGGCATTTAATATAATTTACCAGGACCACTTTCCTTCACACACTCACACATAACATTGCATATAATTGGTTATTGTACAATTTGGATTTTGAGCTTATCATTCACTTGCAAGCATTACATATTCTTGTACTTGTCTACTTCCTTTTCATGTGCTCAGGTTAATTACCCTTTAAATGTTATCTTATTGCAAGGTTCATTTACATCTTGTTGCTCATATCTTAAAAGTTGTATATAATCCGTTTGGGTTTTGTTTCACTAATGCGTGGTTTGCAACTTGCTATTCTTATAACTTGAAAATGTTGAAAATTGACAGCTATAGGATGAATTTCCTTGAATAGAATTTCATTTCTGACTTTTCTAAAGTGACTTTCTAAATATAGAAAGTCATGTCTATCTTTTCAACCATGACTTTTCAAAAACAGTAAATCACCTTCCATCAATTTGTAATCATATCTACATGATGGAAAATCACTTAACTTGTCCTTAATCAATCGGAATTGTTTAATTTTTAACTTAAGCATCAATATTATTATTGTTCTTTTTATGATATTATTATGTTATTATTAAAAAGAAATTCAAGTCTCTCAATCATGAGACTCAATCATGTCATACGTAACTCCCCTCAATTAATGCATATGTTACTCTCTCTCTCTCTTTAATGCTCTTATGCACCTCATACACTCTCTTACAGATTTTAATGACTCAAAAAGATTCCTCGTACACCTCTTTAATGCATAAGTTACACTTCTCTCCTAATTGTAGAAGTTACACTTCTCTCCTTTATGGTAGAAGTTACACTCCTATTTTGGCATATGTA
Organism: Pinus taeda; assembly: GCA_000404065.3. Taxonomy (NCBI): domain Eukaryota; kingdom Viridiplantae; phylum Streptophyta; class Pinopsida; order Pinales; family Pinaceae; genus Pinus; species Pinus taeda. The sequence continues at coordinate 13,234 of APFE030863617.1, read as the reverse complement.
ACTCCTCCTCAAGGCATAGGAGTTACTCCCTCATGAATTTGACCTCCTTGCTCTTCCTATATATTTGTGCTTCTCATCCTCATTTGACACAGTGACTTGTGCTTGTGAAAGGAGAAGTCGAACATGAGAAAGAGAGAGTTGGAGAGTCTAGAGGAAGTTTGAGAGAGAGAGAGAGAGTCTTGAAAAGAAAGAGTAGATCTTGGAGAGCCAAAGTGATTTCGCGTTTGCATCAGCTACTGCTATCAGAGATCATCATTAAATTTCGGTGAACTTCTTCATTCTCTCATTGTACTTTGTATTTCTGCTGAGCAACTGATTTCTAATAGAAGAAGAATATGGCTGGGTTTCCCCTCGTGGGTTTTTCTCTGGTCACTGACCTAACTTCTCTGTGTCTCATTGAGTTCTTGGTTGACTTTCATTATGCAAATGGTTTATATGGTTTATGTTCTATTTACAATTACTTACCTTATTTTGCAGCATAAAAAACTTTTAGATTTAAGTGATTGTAACAACATAGAACATCAGAATTTCAACATGATATCAGAGCTTTGGTGAAGACAAGCTCCATTTTTAACTCTCTTTATGCTGGAATATCTCTTGCTGTCTGCTCCATTTGCAACTCTTTTAATGCTGGAATATCTCTTGTTGTCCACTCCATTCGCAATTCTCTTAATGCTGGAATATCTCTTGTTGTCTGCTCCATTTGCATCTCTTTTCTGCTAGAATATCTCTTACTGTCTGTTCCATTTGAAACTCTCTTTTTACTGGAATATCTCTCACTGTCCACTCCATTTGTAACTCTTTTTTTGCTGAAATATCTCTTGCTGTCTACTCCATTTACAACTCTCTTTCTGCTGAAATATAGCTTGTTGTCTGCTCCATTTGAAGCTCTCTTTTTGCTAAAATATAACTTGTTGTATGCTCCATTTGTAACTTTTTTTTTGCTGAAATATACCTTGTTGTCCGCTCCATTTGCAATTCTCTTTCTGCTGAAATACAGTTTGTTGTTTGCTCCGTTTTTGCTGAAATATCTGTCGTTGTTCCTTCTACTTCTTGTTCATTTTCTGCTGAAATTTCTCTTCCCTTTTGCTGCTGAAATATCTCATTTACAACTGAAATATCTTTTAGTGTCCCTTTCTATTTGTGGTTGAAATGTTGAGAAAATCAAAATGTCTTACTCCTACTTTAAGAATGAAGAGAAGTTGGTTGATGCTTCAAAATTCTTCTGTTGGAAGGTCAGATTGGATATTACTCTTGAAGATGCTATAGAGTATGTTGAAGGGAAGGTAGCAAAACCAACTGAAAATTCCAATGTTGCTATCAAGGCCAGATACAAGAAAGAAGAAGTCAAGACTAAAAAAGATTATCCTTGACTCTCTTAGAGACCACCTGGTCACTTATGTTTCCAATTTGAAGAAAGCCAAATAAATGTATGACAAGATGATCATAATATATCAAGTGAACAACTTGAGTCAAATTCTTGCTCTGAAGAATCATCTCAAGGATCTTGTAATATTCCCACTACAAATTTTTTCCCAAAATGACCCATAAAATTCTGAATATTTGTTCTTTTCAATCAATGTAGTCCCTTAACAACATGATGTAATTATACTGTAGCAGGTAAGTATATTTATTGGAGCTAATTGCAACACACAATGACACACATGTCTATTGAAATAACCACTGTAACCAACAACTGCTATTTAATTCTAAACATCAGAAAATTGGAAAGATCACTGAGAGATGTTTTGAACAACATACATCATTCATTCCTTATACATAAAATATTATACAACAGGAAGAATAACGTGGAACCTGGGTATAATGGCTTATTCGATTTAGTATTTCAGCTCTTCAATAACACATATAACCTCAGAATTTGGTCCTTTCTTTACAACACATCAAAACGTCCCAAAACTGGATATACAGTGAGTTAGCAAGACTGGAATGGTTCCCTTACAGCGCTACCTGATTTGAGCTTTGTGGAATGCCTTTGGGTAATGCTCAACCCTTTTATTCTTGCACTAAGAGTAATCAGAAGGAACATCCCTTCAAACAAGCCACATGTTGCCTTCAGAGCTACAACATTATACGTAGCCCATGGTGTATAGTTGATTTGCGGTAGGATCAGATGTGCAATAGCCACAAAATTTGGTGGAGAGGTTGGGGCACATGAGATCTCCAATATCCAAAACGGGTTTGAGCAAATTCTAAACAGTTTAGGAGATATTAAAATAATTATATTTTTAATGGAGTCCCTAAGTCTAAACTTAGGAAAATAAAATATTAATGTGGATTAATATGAAACTATGTTAGAATGGTCCAAAAGACATGGATCAAGCTAGATCTAATCTTAGCTGTTGATTAGGAACTTAATCTCGGCCGTTGATATGTCAACATGAAAAGTATAAGAGGCTTGAGGGTCACTTGGAGAGGACACCAGAGTGATCAATGATTCTATTTTCTAGAGCGGGGTTTGCTAAGAGAGATAGAATTAGAGATTGGGAGTTGTAGCTGAGGGGCATTGAGTACAGAGAGGCAAAGAGGCAGAGATAGTGCCGGGAGTGAAGAGGAGTAGCCGAGGAGAGTAACACAGAGCCAATGAGGGTTCATGTAGGGCCACACAAAGGCTACCAAGAGTTGCATAGAGCCTTAGAGAGGCCAGCGTTGCTGACGCAGAGGGCCAGAGAGTTGATGCAGGGCCTCCTAAGGTTGACATAGACCCATCTGGGATGATGTAGGGCCAACACTGGGCAGAGAGGGGCTGACGCAGTCCAGAGATGGCTGACGCTGAGGTTTCTAGGTCAGATTGGTGCTGAGGAGCTGTTGGAAGGAATATCCGTGGTTTCAGCTAAGAGATTTGTCTCAAACTGAGAGGTATTACTGTCAAGGAAATTCTCTGTTGGGTAGGCCAGTTTCAGCACCCAGATTGTATTTTGATATTGCTTAATAAACGAACTCTCAGATAATTGCACCGATTTTCCCACATTGGGTTTTTCCGAGGACATTGGTCAAAAAATAATGGTGTCATATGGTGTGATTTTTTTTGTTTCTTTCAATTGTTGATTTGTAATATGTTGAGCATGCACTAGTGTTTATTTTTAGTGTTTACATTGTAAATAACTTGTTAAGTAACGGAACAAGTAGGTAGGAATAAATTAGATAAAGTGCATGGAGGGTTTCTAACTAAGTAGACTTAGAAACTTCAACATAGTATTAGAGCGTGATTGCGTATCATAGGAGGATTGGGGACATCAGCCGAGTGGAGCAATAGCAGCAGAAAACATCGGTCCTGAGGTGACAGAAGCTGTTTCTAGTAGAGCAGCAACAAGGGAAGGGTGATGCAGTCCCTGCGTCATCAAGGGTGAGTCGAGAAGAGGCATCACAGAGGCTAAGGAAGGCAAAGGGAGCCTTACACAGAGCCATGTAGAAGCTGGGAGGGCTGACGCAGTTGGCTGAGGAGGTCAGGTTGCTGGTGCCGGGATTGCGCAGAGCCTAGGAGCTCTCACCTTCAGGTTGCTGGGGTTTAGAAGGTTGTGGGAATATTGCAGAGTGGAGCTGGTGAGGTACTGTAGTCAGAACAGTACTTGAGAGAGCAAAGCCAAGAGGAGGGAGTTGCTACCGACGGTTTCTAGCCGAAGAACCCGCATCAGTGGTGCGGTTGCACAAGATGATCAGAGAAGGGGGCATCTCGACAGCGGCAGGAGGATTTCTAGGAGGGAAATTAGGACTCAGAGGGTGTCCAGAAGAAAACTTCTAGACGGGAAGTAGAGACTTGGAGGAGTCGAATAGAGAACTTCCAGGAGGGAAGTAGAAGAGCATCATGGCACTACACGAAGTAAGAGACCAGGATAGACTAGACAGAGCATCAAACTTCGCAGTCTGGAAGGACAAAATCTTATCTGTACTTGATAGAACTCGTGTCAAGAACTTCACCATGAAGGTAATAGCTATCCCAGTGGACCCCAATGATAATGACAAGTACGAGGAGGCAATGGCGAGGGCCAAGAGCATCATCCTTGATGGGGTCAAGGACCATGTAGTACCACACATTGTTGAGAAGGAAATGGCATATGAGATGTGGGAGGCTCTCAAGAAATTGTACTAGAATACTTCTGTGCAGAGAAAAATGCTACTTGAGAATCAGTTGAGGTTGTATCATATGAAGAAGGGAGAATTGATTGACATCTTCCTCGGAAGACTGAATGAGATCCAAGATTAGTTGACTGCTATAGAAGCCATGCTGAATCAGGAGTTGATGGTGAGGAAAACCCTGAATGTTGTGTCAGAAGACTGGGAGGTATTTGTCCAGAGTATACTGGGGAGAGGGACTCTCCCACCTTGGGATGTGGGCGACTCTTTGCCAGGAAGAGATTGTCGTACATATGCAACAATGGAAGTGGCAGAACCATGGGTAGCAATATGGGATGCAACAGTGAAAAGGATGTTGGGCAGGAAGGCCTAGCATCAACATAGGTACCGATGCAGGATGATTAGAGTAATACTCAGTGAGGAGTATTGCTAGAGCACAGTCCTCTCTAAGAGGGAGTGTTGATTTGGGGTAGCATCAAATGTGCTCTAGCCATGAAATTTGGTGGAGAGGTTGGGGCACATGAGATCTCCAATACGCAGAAATGGTTTGGGCAGATTCTAAACAGTTTTGGAGATATTAAAATAATAAATATTTTTAATGGAGTCCCTAAGTCTAAACTTAGGGAAAATAAAATATTAATGTGGATTAATATGAAATTGTGTTAGAATGGTCCAAAAGACATGGATCAAGCCATTTCTAATATTAGCTGTTGATTAGGGACTTAATCTTGGCCACTGATGTCAACATGAAAAGTATAAGAGGAGGCTTGAGGGTCACTTAGAGAGGACACTAGAGTGATCAGTCTTTCTATTCTCTAGAGCAAGGTTTGCTAAGAGAGATAAAATTAGTGATCGGGAGTTGCAGCTGAGGGCCACTAAGTATAGAGAGACAGAGAAGCAGAGATAGTGCTGGGAGAGCAATGCAGTAGCCGGGGAGAGTGACACAGAGCCAACCAAGGCTCACGCAGGGCCATGCAGAGGCAACCGGGAGCTGCGCAGCTCCTCGGAGAGGCCAGCGTTGCTGATGCAGAGGGCCAGAGGGTTGATGCAAGGCCTCCTAAGGCTGAAGCAGACCCATCCGGGTTGACGCAGGGCCAACGCTAACGCTGGGGTTCTGGGTCAGATTGGTGCTGAGGAGTTGCTGGAAGTATTATCCGGGGTTTTAGCCAAGAGATTTGTCTCAAACTGAGAGGTATTACTACCAAGGAAAATATCTGTTGGGTAGGCCAGTAAACTCTCAAATAGCTGCAATGGTTTTCCCAGATTGGGTTTTTCGGGGACATTGGTCCAAAAATAATGGTGTCATATGGTGTGATTGTTTTTGTTTCATTCAGTTGTTGATCTGTAATATGTTGAGCATGCACTAGTGTATATTTTCAGTATTTACATTGTAAATAACATGTTAAGTAACGACACAAGTAGGCAGGAATAAATTAGATAAAGTGCATGGAGGGTTTCTAACTAAGTAGACTTAGGAACTTCAACATGTACACATCCAACAATCCCACCAGTTCAATTCTCCTCTCTAGATGTTGATCTCTGTTCAGAAATGGCTCCACGCAGTAGGATAGCAAGGAAGGGCTCAGTTTTATATTATTGTCACTCCTAATGCACTAACAATCCTAAGGAATGGCTCATGACCTCAACTAGAGATAGGGAAAACAATTATTCCAGTGTCCAATGCATCCTCCAGCTAAGAAACTCACACATTATCCAATAATACCCACAGACAATCATTCAAGGATGAATTTTGTGCTTCTTTAGACCAAGAATCTATTATTTATCGCAACCATCGAATCTTTGGTTAGCAGCAAAAGAATTTGCTGTCAATGAAGGAAACTCTGCCTCTATGAAGACAAATTTCGACCCAAGAAAAGAGAGCAGAGTGACTCAGCCTCCAGGAATAGAGAAACTTGTGCCTCCAACTCCAGAAAATTTTCTACCCTTGTCTAGAGGATTCAACTAACAAAAATGTGAGGAAATTGCGTCCTTTTCCAGCGGTAGGAATGGCTTTAGATTTGGCTTAAGTGTGCTCCTTGAAAATTGAAGAATGATGAACAATGAATTAGAAATTCAACTGATAATACCTCTTCCAACTCAAAACCTTTAGCAAATCTTGCGTTTCGTTGTAGCTCAACGGTGAAATTTGAGTGATTTCACTCTCGAATCCCAAACTAAGGTGTCTAGTTGCAACATCGAAGTCCTTTATGTTAGCTAGGGTTTCAAATCCTTAGCTTCTCCTTCAAAATCTCTCCAAGAACTCTTTCTCCAAACTCACACACAATGCACAAATGAGGAGAGTTTCCTCATTTTCCTTATATAATGAGTTTAGGGTTGTCTCGTCACCTTTACCTTGTTGGAAAAAGAGGGGAAGTAAAGATTTTCTCGATTTTGATAATTACTTGTGATGTTTTTTATTATTATAATTCTTTATATTTCTTTCTTTAGTTCATCAGGCAATTACCAAAAGCAGCAACACATAAAACAATGAACAGAAGATGTAGGCACATGTCAAGTCAAACCCCCCCTCAAGGGGAAATCCCAGTCAAAGTAATTCTTCCTTTCAATAGTATTTTTCGAGTCTCTTCACCCTAGACCTTGACTAGACCTTCCCTCCACACCAAGTCAGCCTCCAGAAGATTGAACTCTTCCCAGCAACTTCGACTATGCAGCAACTTGCAGGAGCGAACAACTTCCGGCGTCAGTCCAACTTGGAAGACTTCGTTCTCCCAATCCAGAGCATGAAACAGAGTGAGACAACCACCCAAATTTCGATTTTTCTCTTCTTCGTAGACTCCCCCAAACTTACATTCACTTCGGCTTCCCGACAACAGACTTTCCCAGATATCCACTTTGCACTCTTTCCTAGCAACATGATTTTCTCACTTCTACCCAGTAGATGAAAAGATGAGAAGTGATGCTCCAAATGAATTCGAATTCCTTCCTTTTATAGGCTTCTTGTGGGGTCGAATAGGGTCCTAGGCTGACTTGATATTCCCTTAGGCTGACATGGTGTGGAGGTTCCATGATTCATATTTGACTTAATACTAAGCCTTTTTACATGATTTAGAAGCCCAAGAAGGGTCTCTTTAAATGTTTAATAATTCTCAATGGGGACTTTGACCTAAAACTTGGTGACCCAAGTATGAAACCCATGCTTTAATAAGTCACAATAATAATAATAAAAATTCTTTTCTTTATTCTTTTGTCAAGTACATATCATGATGACTCAACTACATTATTGAAGACCAAACATAGTTACTTTTTCCAACACTCCCTCTTAACTAGGGAGGTATTCATAATGTAGATATACAATGGAAGATCTCAAACTATATGAACCATGAAGAACATTAGGCATCGTAATGCCACGCACTAGATTCCTGACCAGGGTAATCTATCCAACCAGTCACTGAGCAATTTAGGCACCACAATGCCATGGACTATATTCCTGACCAGGGCAATCTATCCAGGGGGGACTAAGATGGACTCAAGCTTTTAGCCCCTCTAGTTACCATAAGGTTTCCTTGCTAAACACCAATCCAAAATCCAGGTGAGTATCAGAGCTCAATGACCAACGCCACCTTTCCAACTTTGGGGACTCAGACATCAACACAAAGTGTTAGCGAGATGTATCCTCGGGCAATGCTTCACTTGCAAAGCGTCAACACCCATTGATCCAGCAGATCAAGAATAACCAATCTCTCCCAATCAAATTGATTAGTAACCAACATGCTTTCCTTTGAGAGATTCACCTATACGAACACAACTCCAATCAATAACATACTTTCACATGTACATAATCAAATACAAACCTCCGGGGTCTTCTAAGCAACAAATATTGCTTCTCAACTTTCCATAGTAGGACTATCAACTGAATCTTTGACAAAAGATTCTTCAATCATATTTCCTACTTTACATGCAGCAACATATCCTTCAAAATTGATTCTTCAATTGATACCAAGCCTAAGTTGCACGAAACCGGGAAACGGGTACGAGTTTCTGAAACGGGCACGAGTATGCAATGTGAACCCTAAAATTTTGGAACGGGAACGCAAATATATATATATATATATATATATATTATATATAATATATATATATATATATATATTAGGACATTTAAGAAATATGTGCAATCATAAAGCATATATGATACATTCTAATTTATTACATTATGATAAAATTGTCAATTGTCAATGCATAAACTATAAGTCTCTAAATTTACATCACATTTACTCATGAATGATCACATAATGAAAATAGAAATATCCAAAATTAGCCACAAGAAATTTCCAATTTCTTGTCTCATGCTTGATTGGGAGTCTTCTCCTACATAGTTGAATGACCTTAGTTCTCTTGATTAAATACAAGTTTCATACCCTAGTACCCTACATGCTCTTGATTATTGGGATCTCCCCTGCATAGAGGGCTTGGTTCTCTTGATTAAATACAAGTTCCATACCCTAGTACATGATAAAATCCAATGGAAACATTGCAATCCCCTCAATCCTAAAATCCTGAAAAACAGATAAGTCTGCTGGATTTTGAGTGAGTTCTAAAATTCTACTTTCTCCATATGAAATCCAATGAGGGCGAAACCACTCTCAAACATCCTGAGGGCTTCCCCACTCAAAAATCTCCTTTTTTTATAACTTGAGAGACATCTAAAAGCACCTAGAGGATATTTGAGTCGCCCAATAAAAAATTAGAAGCGAAAAAATAAAAAATAAAATACAAGAAAAATTCAAGTTACAAGAGGAAACTCTGACGTATGGCCTAAAAATGCGTTTCCAGCCGTACTGGCCACGTTTCCTCCTCGAGAAACAAGCTAGTATGGATGGAAACACGTTTCTGGGCCGTATCGTATGGGTTTCCCCATTTCCGTTTTGTTTCCGTATGGAAACAGACCCTCTGCCCACGTTTCTTGCAACTTAGTACGAAGCTATGCCCTCCCTCTCAACTAGGAAGCACCACTTTATCCGTACTCTCTCTTAGTCTTAGGGAGATCTCTTCTATTCATGCTTCCTTTGGGAGATCAACTTCTTCTTTTCGACATCGAAGAACCTTTCGTGGCTTCCAACCATTTTATCAGAGTTATCATCATCCCCATTATGCTCATCACATCTTCACCGAGTTGAAGATTGTGTACGTGCACAACTTGCTTGTCACATCGAGCATCTTCACCAAGTTGAAGATTGTGTACCTGCACAACTTGCTTGTCACGTCGAGCATCTTCACCAAGTTGAAGATTGTGTACTTGCACAGCTTCAATAGCAAGTACAACCAAATCTATAGAAGCATGATGTTAGCTATATCAAAATCACGGAAGCATTTTAACTTTATTCATATCAGATACCCAAAACAAGAGACATATACTCTTCAACATCTTGCTAGGGACTTTGTTATGCACCCTAGACTATTTCATAACAACATTCATTCCATATAGGGTTTCAATATGTTTTCCAAAGGCATGACATACCTTACTACAACATATAGCAAACCCTAGAAACTATTCACACAAATATAAATCTTCAAAGTATCTAACAACCTTTCAAAACATATATGTTAGACTTCTCACTAGGGATTCATACAAATCCTAGATCAACTTTCACTAGTGTTAGTTCCAAACCCCTGGATTTTCAATCAACCATCGATCAATCACTATCATGAGCAACTAGCAAAGGGTTAGTTCAAAAACCCTAGATTTCCGAGCATTCATTAAACTTAACCAAAAATTCCAATTTCAACAATTTCTTCACAAATCTCAAATTATCATATTCCAGAGATTTTACTTTGACTAAGGTTTAATCTCAAAACCTTAGAATTCCATTCAATAATCATTACATAAATCTCAGATTGTTATATTTCACACTAGACAATGTTACTACCTAAGTCACCAGATTCAGCGAATTTTAAGCAAAAACGAATATATTCATTTGAGTTCGCCGAATTTTATGGTGAACTCGAATTTCATCGCGAATTCGAATTTTTTCCGAACAAATTCGTTTGAAGTTTGGTGAAATTCGTTTCAGTTCGTTTTTTTCGTGCATTTTAGCAGCCCGCGGGTTTCATTGTTTGCTGGGTTTCATTGTTCATTCAACATCGTTACATTTTTTGCTTGTTCGAACTTCGAAGGGTTTCAACTTTCATTGTGGTCCAGACTCCAAACTCTGTTGCAAACAATCCAGTCTACAGTTGCAACCTGCCAGAGGGTTTCATTTCAGAAGACGTCTTCACTCTTCAGTGGCCAGTCTACAGCTGCCGACGCGTCTCTTGACCGAGGTCCGACTCTCTAAGCGATGAGGACTCTTGCTGCGCAGCCGTCAGGCTCTCACTCTCACTGCTTAGGGACCAGGGTTCAACATTCAGGTAGGACTTGCAAGTTTTCAACGCTGTAAGCCTGTAACTGGTTGTTAGTGGCTGCGACTGCTAGTGGTGGAGTGACTCATGTTGCTCAGTTTGAAGTTTTATGTACAGAGTTCTAACTTTTTAGCAATGTGCTGCAAGAGTTTTTAATTAAAATTTACTGGCTGCATTTATTTTGAATTTTCATGGTTGATGAATTACCCAGTCACTGAGTGTAAAGGATGGAAGTGATAATGATGAAATTAACTGAAAATATCTGTTAAAAAATTTAAAAACAGTAGTGATTCAACCCTACTTCCACACTACTAGATAAAATATCACTGATAAATTGTTGTAGTTATATCCTTGGTTGTTAAACGCCTGATTGTAACTGTAAGGTGCACCTTGGCTGTTAAACACTTTAGTAGTGAACACTTAGTTGTCAAACCTATTAAACTTTTGGCTGTTAAAACTTGTTACTGATGTCAACTTGCTCATTTCATATCAGTTTATACAAAAGGTTGCATCATTCAGCTGAACGGCATTTGCAAGGTTTCATACAACATAATAGAAATTTCTTTCCTATTAACTATTAAGAAACCTAGAATGTCATAAAAGAATTGCCACCACAGCATCCCATAGATCAAGATTTTATGCAAAGGTAAGCACTACCAATTTCAAGTTCAACAACAAATGTATATTGTCTCAGTTCTAAAATGAAAAAATATACCAAAAAAATCTTTTCTGAAGATTGACCATTTTCAACAAGAGTTTCTCCATGGTGGACTGCTTGTCCATCAATTCCACAATAAGAAGCCTCGCACATGGCCTTGGGAATGGGTCGATTGCCAAAGTCCTCAGGAAAGCAATCAAATTCTGGTCCAAAATTAAATTGCACTGTACAGTTAGGTTGATTTGGAAGGGTGTAAATAGAAGCTGTAGGGTAATATCTGCATTGGTGCCTCTATAATTCTATTGTTTGGTGGGAGAAGTATCCTTAGTCCAGTTTGTCATTATCTGACAGATTTTCTTACTGTGGTCTATGACCAACAAGGCTATAAACTCCTCGGGGATTTGCAGCTCTCTGGGATATCTTCTGGCAACTTCTCACTGTGGAATCTTTGAACCAGGTCCACTCCCTTCTTCAGAGCAACAAGACCTCTTCTACTCTAGCGGCTATGAAGACACCTACAGTTCATTTTCTAGCTTTCTGTATAGGCCTGGTAATTTGCTAGGAGACCATTCATTCCCTAGTCTAGATCTAGTTATTGTATGTTTAATTAGTTCTGCAGCATCAACTCAAAATGTTGGACCAATTATTCTGTTGCCTTTTCATTCCTTCATGAAAAATCAATTCCTTCTATGAGACAATTTGAATCAACCCTGCTTCTTGTTGTTCACAATTGCCACTTCTAATGGCCAGTTGATCAGATTAAGCATGGGAAAGACTAAATTTCTTCAAGAATGAAAGAATTGATATCTTCCAATGCAAATCAACCTCTGTCAAGCAAGTCTATTCCTTTAAACAAGAAATCAATGGCATCTAAGAAACCTAAATCGCCCCTTCCATGCATTGAATAAGAGATTTACAGAAATCAAGGATAGAGTCAGCATCTGTCTTAATTGTCATGGAATTAAGACACCTGTTTTTACCTGCCCTTAATTTAAACAGATATAAATCCTAGCAGTAAACCATGAAGTGAGCCAATAATGGGAGCAATTAATTGTCATGGAACTGGAAGTTGAACTATTCGTTTTGTTTCTTTTCTTGCCTTCAACAGCATTTATATTTACATAAATCTTTTAACTTATTTCCACTTGCTTGGAACTGGAAGTCACGTAAAACAAAACTGTGATCCCTGGCCTGTGTAAGAAAATTAAAAGCTACAGCCTACAGCAGTACACTGTTTTGAATCACTTTTGTATGGCCTGTGTAAGAAAACTGTTTTGAATCACTTTTCCTTTTTCTAACTAATGAAAATGTAATTTCAAAAAAAAGTTGCAGACATTTCAGACTTCAAGTCTTCACCAGTTTTCAACAATCAGAGGTTCAGAACCTTCAAATTTCAATGGCACCCCCAAAATCAACTGCTGTAGCTTGGAATTTTGTCCAAAAAGATGGTTATAATATTTCATGTCAGCTGTGTGGACATAATTTCACTGGCACTTTAACTAGAGCAGTGGATCACCTTCTCGGTATTAGCAATGGAAGTGGAGGTGGTGTTGAAGCCTGCACTAAGATCACCGATGAACAAAAAGCCACAGTGCAGAAAGACCATTCCAATTCACAGATGCAAAAGGAGAAAAGGGTAAATAAGAGGCAGCGAATTGAGAGGGAGATTGCCATGTCTTCCTCCAACACCATTAATTCAGTTTCAAACATTGGTGGATCAAGTTCTACTCAAGCAAAAACAGGGGGAACCAAAACATTAAATCAATTTTGGAAACCTATTGAGAAACACGGAGTTGATGATGCTGTTGCAGAATATTTTTATGCATGTGCAATTCCCTTTAATGTGGCGAGGAGTCCATATTTTAAAAATGTAATTAAAAAGGCCATTGATTTTGGAAAGGGCTATGTTCCTCCCGGATCTGAAGCTTTAAGGACAACTTTGCTAAAGAGAGCAAAAGACAAAGTGACAGGAAAGTTGGCTGATATTAAAGAGTCTTGGAAGCTTACAGGGTGCACAATTTTGAGTGATGGTTGGTCAGATTTGTGTCATCGCCCATTGATCAATGTGCTTGTTTATTGTCCTCAAGGGGTACTTTTCTTAAAGGCAATAAATGCAATGGATCG
>APFE030863612.1:0-22258 GCA_000404065.3 Pinus taeda | reverse complement strand
GAGGACCTTGCCAGCAAGGCACTGTCCCTAGGTGGAGCCAATGTTGTCACCTCTGCAAAATTTTCCTTTAGTTATTAAAAGGGTGCAATTGAACAGAAATTTGGAAACCATCTTGAAATCCACAAAAGTAGTCAAAGATTAATCAGACCTCCTTCAATGGATGATGCTCACAATTAGCTTCCCAACGACATATAGAACTCCTCAAATGGACCCTGGAATCAGAAGTTATAACAAGTCAGAGTTTCCCTTGAAGACCGAAAGCCAAGGAGAAAATACCTTATGAAAAAATCCTGCGGATCATAAATCGGAGGTCATGGCAGTGTGTAAATGACCATTATAAAGAAAATATTGGGGAAAAGAGCCAACAGTGTAAAATGCAGTGGAGTGCCTTGGAAAATGTGACAAAGGAAATCAACACAAAACTAGGGTCAAACGGGCCTTTTCTGTCTCCTCCTTGGGGTAATGTGGTGGAGTATTATTGGATGATGTAAAGATACGGTGGTGCTGATGTCACCATAACATGGCAGTAGGAAGGACATGTGGCATTCTTATCTCGCACTTTTAGGGTCTTATGGGGGCATAACTAGGTGACACGTATCACCACTCAAGAAGCTACACATAGCAATGATGACGTCATTAATCAACAATCAACAGTTGGGGGTAGCAGCGCATAATGCATCACAAGGAATTCACCGATACAAAACCTGTAACTAGGGGGCTCTGATACAAGGGTTGGATCGCGGTCACATAAATCGCCAAAGAACCAGGGGCTAAGCATGAAGAGTGATCGACGATGGCAAGTTATGGAGGTCACATAAATGGGACAGCTCGGAAATCGCCGATGTGCCAATTGTGATATTCTAGGTGGGCCTAATCGACAATCAACGTTCACAATGTTGCAAGGGTTGTCCAATGGAAATATAAAAAATTTCATCAATATGCGGGATTTTTTTGAACAAACGAATGAGTCTCCTAGACACACGTCCAAAGACCTTAGCACCATAGAACTAAGCACCTAGTCATAGTCCTCAGTCATATGAAGGGAAAGTGGCTCATATCAAAAGGGGATAAAGTGGATCAGAATGTGTCATTCTATGAGGTATTTTAATACAAAAGTCTTGAGGTGATAACTACCTGATAATGGAATATAGGGCTTTAAAAATGTAGTGGGTCGACAACTCAGACATTTAAGAAGGACATGGAGCATTTAGAAGTCGATATGGGCTGACTATGTAAGCCCATTGTGACAAGAAAACAGGGTCAACACAAACAAGGTAAATGAACTAAACTGTACCACACCCAGGCCCACAATGAGTAAATGAGTGTATGGAAGCTCAGGAAGACTTAATGGCTTAGCATGCAACTCCACTCAATGATACAATGAAGGACTGTCAGGAAAATCTCCACTTCCACTCTGTGACAAACCACCACAATTGATCGCTACCAACTCCAAAGAGTGTTGAAGTCAGCAGTTAAGGCGAAAGCGATGGGAATTAACCGAGCAACTAGAGGGACACATTCTGACAGAGACACGGCCTGATCAAGAGCCTTCACATGAACGACATAAGGATATTTTCCTTAGCCATCTTTTAGTTTTTCTTATTTCTATTTATTTTGTAATTTATGTATATTTTCAAGAAAGGAATCAAATCCTTAGTAGTCATTTTACTCAGCAGAGATATCGCACACCAAGAAAGCTAGTCTATCAAATAGCCAGCCCTTGGATGAGATATTTTGTAGCTTAATTAAAGCTCCCCTTCTCCTTATAAATAGGGGGAGAAACACTTAATACAGGTTCTGGCATTCTGCACCTGTAGTGGTCCAAATTCTGCGATTCCACTTTGGTTATAATTTACTGTTCATGAAGGACTTGAGCGATACATTGTTGACTTTAAATGGGCTGGTATTTCGACTTATTTTGAAGGATTAATGAAACACTTTGGTGATTCCTACCAGAGCTGTAATCAATATGCTTTCCTCTTTGTATTTCATTTCATGTATCTTTCTCTTCTACTGAAACTGTGTAATAAATCTACTGGTCTCTTTCTCTCATGGTTATATGTATGTTGTTGAGCATTAATGGTCCATGTGTTAATTAAATATTTACTTATGTACCTTTACGAGAACATATTTATGCATGTTGATCAGTGGCAAGTGTTTCCATGAGGTATAGAGTATGAAACCTTAATTCGCGCTGCAAAATTCTTGTCATTCCACCTATTCGGTCTTCCATACTTATGTTGGAGCATTGGTGCTTAGGATTTTGTCTTGTTTACAACCATGTGCATATATTTCCTTCCTTTCTCTCCTCCTCTTCACATTTACTACAACTCCAATATTAAGTTGCTTGTTGTTTTGTGTCAACCATCAGAACAAGACATTTCTCTTTGAGTTTGGCCTGATTTACCCCTTGTGCATTTGGATCCATGTATTGGCTTGACTTAACCTTGATGAGGGCCTATCGAATCAAGCCCCCTTTATTATCTTTTCAAACTACGTGACAATTGGAGTGTAGAAGAAAGCCCCCGCTAATAATCTTCCAAAGCACTTATCTATCTAAGATGTCCTAGGCACAGATCTACAATCAACCCAGAGGCTGTCTCTAGGAGGCTTTTATATCCCCTGAAACACTACTGCTATAGGTGCTAGAAAAAGTGACAACATGCATGATCCTTCATCGATATATCGATGATTTCACCAAAACTCTTTCATTGATTTTAGTGAACTCCAAATTTGTATTTAGCGGTCGACCCACTTCTTCCATTGGAAAACCTAAGAGTTCTTTACTTTTAGTCAATCCCCAAAAAATCCTTCGATTAATCTTGTTCATTTAATACAAAATTTAATTTATCTTGGCCATTGACTTTTATTTCTTTGGCCATTCTATGAATTCATTGAAATTCCTTTTCAACCAACACCAAAAAATATGAATATTTGGTCAAGCTCCAAAAATTGTGAATTTGGTTGAGCTCTGGGATGAATCTAGATCATTGAGTTCTTGATTCGAGGAAATATTGGCCATCAAATCTTGAAACTTTGAGTCACCATTGAAATATTATAATCATCCTCTCATGTTGAATATTTTTGGCACAACTTATAGATAGGTGACATTATTCATTTTCTCAACGATTATAGGGACAAATTCACCATGAATTTGCTCAAGGGTTTTGGCATTTATCTCCATTTGCATAAATTCTCATCGAATTTGGCATATAAAAAAACTTTGTGGCAATGAATTTCTCAAATTCAAGGTAGTCTCTAGAATGTTGAATCATAGCTTGAATACAATAGTGTAATACTCCCATATACCCATTTGGGACATGTTACCATAAGAGTCAAATCCCTTCCTCTCTTAGAGGCCTTGTTCTTAAATAGCCCTAAGAACCATTTATGGGTAGAGTCAAATTTTTGAATGCCTCAATTGTTTCTTATGGTTATGGTTAAGGTTTTCGCATGTCTCAATTCTAATTTTTCCACTTAAAAATTACAAAATAGATGACAAATTATATAATGATCCATTTTGGATCACTCAAGCTAAAATGAATAGATCATAGCAGCACTAATATAAAACATAATTTTTACAATGAAAATTGTTATATACTATTAAAAAACCAAAAATCTTTTAAATTACAAATTCTAAACTATAATCAAGATTGAACCTTTCTGAGTCCTTTTAAGTTGTTCAAAACAATCCTTAAAATGTACTTCAAGAAATACCGTTAACAAAAAAGATATGAATTTTTGAAATCACATGTAATATATGATGAACAAAAAATATTATAAATTTTCAAAAAGATAATCTCATTTTCAACAATCTATCACTCTCATTTCCATAATATACTGAACATTATACTTTTCCTATTAAATAAGAATAAATGTGAATCATAGTAAATATTCATAATTCAATACCTATTATTTGTTTTCAGAATTTAAAGAATAAATTAAAAAAAAAACAGTAAAATTTGTTATTTTCATTTCATTAAACTAGTATAATACAGAATATCTAAGTTTCGTTTGATTTTTTTTTTTTTTTTATATGTGAATACCAACTAGACTTTCTAATAAATACAAACTAGACTTATAACGAATAATTGTTTTTTAATAAATATATTTATTAAATGAATAAAATATAATTTTCCTATTTTTTTATTTTTTATATATAATAAAAAATAAAATAATTAATTATAAAAATATTATAATAAATTAAAACTCGAATAATCTCATTCAAATAAATTAATTTTAATCCACAAATATCAAATTACCATTAAATCAAGTCCAAATCAATATTATAGTAATCAAACAATCCAAAAAATATAAAATCATAATTAAACCAACTCCAAATCAATATTATAATAAACCAACAACCCGAAAAAAATAAAATCATATTACAATCCCAAAGAAATAAAATCGTATTTGTGTTTGTGGCTTCCCCTGAAAATAAAGAAAAAATATAAGTTATATATTATTTTTAGTTTTAGATGTTTTACATATTTGTAATAAATATTAATTTAAAAAAAGGTAATATATTTTTAAAGTTCAGGGAAAAAAGTTTTGAATTTTTAAATTTTAATTTTAAATTTTTTTTTAAATAATGTTAACTTTCATAAAAATATTGGTTTTATTTTAATTTTATTTTTAATAAGAATGAATAATAAATTAGAATGAATTTAAAATATTTATTAATATTTTATATTTTTTTATTATTATCTAGGTTTAAGGTTATTATATTAAAAATATTCCATTTTAAAAAAATCTTAATTTTTCATTTTTATTAGTTTTGAATTTTTAATAGTTTATTTTTTAGTTAAAAAATAATAATTTTAAACTAAAAATTTATATGAAAGTGGTTATAATAGTTTATTGAAATACAGATCTTTTTTTTTTATGTGATTTACGCTGAAGTTCTTTTTATAAATATGATGGTAATCACAGAAGCCTCAATTCTACGATATAAAGATGGTTTACAATATCTTTTTTATGTTTTTTTTTAATTAATAATATAATAAATATTCTTGAAACAAATTAGAGTGAATTTTTAATATGATAAGAAATTTTTAGATTCATTACCTTAACTATATGAATGGACTTATTTTAAATTTTTTTATTTTTATAATAATTTGTGTGAAGCTCTCCTAAGCTTTACATTTCAGTTTAGGGTCCTAAAACGACACCATTCTTACAATTTAGTTAGTTTTGCCTTTTAATTTGTCCGCGCTCATCATAACGATATAAGTAAAAATCACCGCAAAATCAAAAGGAAGTGAATAGTGCTGTCACCTATAATTGTTTTATAAAATTTTGTAGAAGTTGTACCTTGCAAATTGTTATAAGGATGTGAGCCAAGGAAGTATATAAGTGCACTACGCATTATAACGGTCAAAACACTCATAGTTATATAAAGGAAAAAATTATGTTCTACCCTGTGAATGTGGTATAAATACTCTGAACAAATAATAATAATAAAAAATAACAAGCAACATTGTTTTGAAACCCTAACACCTAAGTGTTAGTTTACAAGGGTTTTTTCTTACACATTGTGCAGCGTCAAAACCAAATGATTATGAATTGTATGCCAGATGTGTAGTTTAGAAACAAGTGAAACGAAGGTATAGAATGGGGTTTTGGTTACAGAGCTCAACTTTCAAATCTAATGCCAGGCTTCCAGCCTCAAAAGCATCAAATCGACTAGTGCCCAGATCACAAGAGAATAATTACTGTGCTCTACTCATTTCACATTATATATATCCATTAAAAGACACAGCTTCAAACCCTTTCAAGAGCGATTTTCCAAATGTAAATCATCGAATACCCAATAGAAATTTTCATATCAACGCTTAGGTGCCATCATTTTTCATGCTACAGATGTCTAGAAAAATGCCTATGAATGTAACGACTATGGATTTAGAGGAAGCAGTTAAAAAATTCCAAGTGTAGACAATGTAAAACAAAGCTCTTAGAATTGGCAGAATGCTTTTGCAGATTTGCGTGATTATTAACAATTTTTGCATTCTTATCGTATACAAGAATATCATAGGTGATATGTTATCTGGATCATCTTCAAATGGCATGCATCATGTTGTTATTAGTCCCTGCCTGGGACTATTAGCATTCGATGCGCAGTTGACTGGCTATTAATTGATGCGTTGACCGTAATTTCGTACTGGTTATTAACTCTTTAACCAAAGTTTAATCTGGCCAGTGTCTCTGCAAAAAAATTTTAGCCTAAGTTTTCTATTTACCCTCTTATTGCCGGCATCACTTGCCCCGATGTTAGTTTAATGTGGGCAACTTGATTTATCCTAAGTTTCAAAATTCGCATGTAGACCGGCAACACCCTTATACTTGTAGTTTAATGTGGACAACTTGATTTATCCTAAGTTTCAAAATTTTCGTGTAGACACTTGTCATCGTTCACTGACACTATTGTTTACAGCTGTCGACATGTCTTCATTCCACCGCCCTCTATCTTCATGCAGGTTAACAAACACATTGCAGATTCAGGTTAGCAAACACATTATTAGCAAATGTTTCAGAAAGCTAAATTTCAAGAACGTGCAGCACAAGCAGCCGCAACAGTAATTCCTGCTCGTGGGAGGCCTTCCGTAACCTTGATGCGTTAACTTTACCGTCATTTTTGTTTTTGGGTTCTAGTGTGCTTCTGCACAAGCCCTTGCTCGATTCAACTACAGAGGAATTACTTCATTCTAATGGTGAAAGTCACCAATGAGCTCGACAGACGGATTTGGCTATGCTCAAGTAACTATAGAGTTTCAATATGAATTTTTTTTGGTTATTTGCTAACTTTCAGATTCGGTCTCCTAACCCAACAGAGGGTTTTTATTTTCCTTTATTATAGTTTCAGTCTTGCATTCCAAATATGGGATTTTTATCTTAAGTCTTACAATATGAATGGTGCAAAATTTTCGGTTGGTTCCTTCACTCATATATGCAACTTGGACTTCCATTGCTTGATTTGCGGTGTAGTTACCATTGCTACGTTCTTGATCTTCATGATATATGTATAAATTAGGTTTTATGGTTAAGTTATCTAGTTCCTTTGTTGGTTAAGTGCGTTGACCCTACGTCCGAGTAGGCTAGATTCATTCTAGATCCATGTTTTCTGGCTACGACCATGTCTGTGGCGTAATTATGTCTGTAGTGTAATTATTTTTCTATTAATACCCTATACAGGTTGTTGAGCCCTTCAGCCAGTGGCCTGTGAAATTTGGTTTTTAGACTCCAGTAGCTCTCAGTTACAGGTTTGGACATATTTCGTGGAAACCTGCTCCATTATATTTTGCATAGCTTTGCTTTGTTTAAGAATTCGCCTGTTGACTATTTAACAATATTGTGTTTGTAATGAGACAAGATTAGCAATTTATACAATATTCTTTATTCTTTGCAATGGTTCTTTGCAAATGGAATATTCGCGCAGTGATTTTAAACGCTGGTAAAGGCATGCCTCTGCCTGAGGATTGTTACAAGAGAGGATGGATAGGAAACGGGTGGCAACGTTAAGGTTTTAAACAAAAAACAAAACCCCCCTATGTATTAAGATGAGCCGACTAATCTATGCGGTGTCAAGAATTTCTAAGTGGCCACTTTTTTATTTTATTTTGATCAATTTGTTCCAAAAATAAAGGTATTTATTCAACATTTGAAGAACGGGAAAAGCGACAGTAGCTAAAAGGTTTTGATCAGTGTATCTACTCAACCTTTGAAGACCAGAAAAAAGACAGTAGTTAAAAGGTTTTGAGGAGAATCAAAGAAGAATAATTTTGGCAGAGAGATTACTGAGTAGTCTAAATAAAGCCTAAGAGATTAAGAGGCTTTCACTTGATGGAAGAAATCGTGGATTCACTTCTTATTTTATATAGAGCTTTGTTTTCTTATTTTTCATATTTTTCCCGGGTTAAGTATCATTCATTTTTCTGTTTTACAATTTTCGCTAGTTATTTTATATATTTTGAAAGTAGCAATTTGTAGCAATTTCTTACTTTTTATTGTGCTATATGTATATCTTCAACATATACATGAACATTACACATTTAATTGTTTATAAGCTGAGTCCACAACAATTTTCATTTGCTGGATTCATTATGTTAGGTTTGGCAAACCATTGGTTTTCATCTCAAACTAACAATGAATGGAAAGGTTTTTGGTCTCAGAAATTTAGTCTTTATGTTTTTTATAATATTCTTTATTCTCAAATTTCGGACTATCAATTCTGTTATATTTGATTTATATCGAGGTAATATTGGGACAGTTCCATGATTCTCAGGTATTGGCCCTTTATTCTGAGTTTCCGAGTTTCTTTAGAAATTTCATGCCCAATTCACTTTTAGTAAGTTATTTGTATGTATGTATGCTTTTTATGTGATATTTTTTTCAATATAAAAAATAACAACAAAAAACAAAAAAAAATCTCTAAACTTTGCAGCATATGGTGTGGTGTTTTTATATCTGCTTTTTATGTAATTTTTTTTTAATATAAAAAATGAAAAAACAAAAAAATATCAATATAGTAAAAGGTTCACAATTTAAATTTAAAAAAAAAATCTCATTAAAACTAAAAAATAGTCAAAATCTCTTTAACAAATAAATATCCGAAATAATCCCATCTTTATTTTCCAAATTCATTCCTTACTATTTATGACCGTCTGGTAAATTCTCGTGAGAAGAAGGCAGAGAAGAAGTGAGTCCTACTATTAAAGAGGAAGAACTGGTTATGAATATTTTGAGACTCTGTGCATGTATTTTTTCCATACAATTATTGTGAATGGATATAATCGCTTTGCATTACGTATAAAGGCGAAATGCATGAACCGCTAATTCTCAAAATATAGAAATAAAATTTTGAAGACCATTCAGCGCAAGAGACAAGTGAGTATTGCAATAAATTACTTGTCCACATTAAAAATATTGAAACAGCGTTCACTGGAAGAGACTAAGTGTTGTCAAATCATGTACAGGTATAGTGGTCCACAGGTTAAACTTGGATCCTTCGTGTAGTTGCGACATCGAGCCTCTGGATTTTGCCGATGGCAATCACATT
Source organism: Pinus taeda (assembly GCA_000404065.3). Taxonomy (NCBI): domain Eukaryota; kingdom Viridiplantae; phylum Streptophyta; class Pinopsida; order Pinales; family Pinaceae; genus Pinus; species Pinus taeda. Next base: position 13,203 of record APFE030863612.1, on the reverse strand, counting down.
TTTGAAGATAGCAAAATCTGGGTATGTATTTCACTTATACGAGGAAAGCAATACATATTGAAAGTCTGAGCATGTCAATAATTGTAAAAATTTCTTAAGTGGAGGGCAATACATGTTGAAAATCTGAACATGTCAATAATTGCACAAATTTCTTACGTGGAGGGCAATACATATTGAAAGTCATGTCAATAATTGCACAAATTTCTTTAAATTATGGTAATGTAAAGTTCACATATATTTTTCTAAATTTTATTAAGATTATGTTTGGTTTGAAATATTATATATCATTAAAATATTAAATTGTTGGGAAAATAATGTGTACTTTTATGTCTAGGGTAAAGATGTTATTTCAAAACACATGTTATTATACCTGCTGTCCCAGATATTCTGCATTAGTTTTTATACTAATTACTTATTATTTGAGTTAAATCACAAAGCGTTTGAATTGTGACCCGGCAGGGACTACCGCCACGGCAGTGGCTCCCTTGTTATACTTAAAGAATGGTTTGGATTTCATTGGTGTCCTTCGAGAGAGTGGATTCCTTGAAATTCACATATGCATTATCAATTGCGTGGTTGTTGTATTTGTCGTGATTATGGTTGGTATTGTAGTTGTAAAGTTGTGTAGTGGCATCATCCAAATTCCAAGATTGTTGCCAGATATTGTTGATTATATTTTTTTCCTTTAAGCTTTTCATATTAGTCTCAATCATTGTGATTGCTTATATTTGTTATTATAATGTTTATTTGATAAATTTAAATAGAACAGATGAATCATATAGGTTGGTTCGAAACACTTCTATCTAAATTCTCAGATGTAATTTCTTCTGAAAATATTTCTAATAACAAAAAAATATTAAAATATCAAGAACTAATAACTCAAATTCAGAGTCAAAGTTATTCAAAATCAATATCCCTTATTCTAAGAAGCTTAATCCCAGATTTAAAGGGATCAAGTCCAACATCTACCTGCAACATTCTAGATACTTGGCATCTTATTGCAGATTCGGTCCAAACAACTCAAACCATTTGTAACTCTAGTAATAGTTCGTTAGCTCCAAATTGAATGACAGTGGTATGGAATCGAACATATCAGTCCCAGGTTTTGTGCCAGAAAATCAATAGATACATACATAGATGGCAGAAGCTCAATATGAAAAATATTGCCTCGAGATTCCAAGGAGAAGGATCATGCCAAAGATCCTAAATCAAAGTAATTTAACTCCAACAACTTCAAAATTTCAAGACATTTTGCGACAATCCCAGATTCATTCTTAATTTCGAATTATTTGGCAGTTCTTGTTTTTGACAAAAATAGCAATAATTTATTTTTGTAAAACTATATAAAGTATCATTTTTTTTAATAGTGGAGAGGGAAGTTTGAGTAGAGAAAATACTTTTGTGTACTTTGTTGTTTTCTGAGATTAATAAAAATTTTACCAAGACCAAAAGAATTTGATCCGAAAATCCAAAGATTCTTGTGATAACAATGTCCGGTGTCTTCTACATGTGATTGTATTTCCTTTCTCTATTATTCTTTGAATGATTGTATTTCCTTTCTCTATTATTCTTTGAATGTTGTCTTCAGTAGTTGAATAAGATTAAATGATTTAGAATTTATCCATTCTTTGATGCTCTGATTTTATAGTTTTCAAATACTCTTTTATTATTACTTTTTAAAGTTGCATTAGAAGTTATTCATTGTTAGGTACTCTAATGCAATGGGTTGTTTATTTTTTATGCCCACATTTACTATGATGATCTAAGTGTGTGAGATAGGCTATCTACCTTGCCTTTGTCAATCCTTAATAGTATAGCTAACTTCTTGGTAATTACTCCATTGCTTAATGGTTTTGTCCACTCTACCAAATCACACTTTCAAAACCCTTAAGCTATTGAAGGTCTAACCATTTTGTTGATTACATGAATAGTTTCCAAAGTGACATTAGGTAGTTGATTCATAGAGGGAGGCCCCTCTAACTGTAAGGGCCAACTTCTAGTCCAAAATTGGTTCAATGTTACTTCGAGATTTTCCTTTACACATCTAGGTAAAATTTTGAGTGATAACATGTTGTGTCATTGCCTTGGAATATTTCCTAATTAAATAATGCGTTGTAGTTATCATCATAAAATACTTAGTGAGGTAGAATTTTGTTCATCTTCCATTTTATTGGGGATGAAGGAAGTTTTTCTTTCGGGGTAATGTCGATATTGACACATTCCTCCAAATGTGTTTATTCTTCTAGACATCATTAAGGGAGAAGTGTAATGCTGTCCAATGGTCACATTTCACCTCATTAGACACTTAATTAAGTTATTGTCTTTACTATGCACCTTGTATTTTATAATTAAGTTTTATCCTATATGTATGGTAATGTTCTAAAACTCAAAATTGAAGTTAGAATTGGCCAAGGGTCAATTAGACTTGGACATGAAATTGTTTGAGGGTCCACTTCAAATTTGACTTGGAATAATTTCAGTTCAATGACTAGGTTTATTAAAAAATACATAAAATATTTAAATTTTAGTGAAAAATACAATTTAAAGATTCCATACTGTGATCACAAAAAAACATTGCAATTTTAAAAGAAATAATTATAAATATACACGCATGAACATTTAAATGAGATGTAATGTCCCTCCATCCTTATATTTTGGATCCTCATCATTAGTATCACCCTTTTCTCTACATCAATCCTTTAGGGGCTTCAAACAACACCATCTTATTTGATGAAATTGCCCAATCCAAACCTTATAATATGGTAGCAAAAGTTTAACATGCCTAATTAATGATTTCAGCTTGAGTAAAGGGTACATTTCTACTAAGGCCATGATCGAGGAGTTCAATAGTAAATACCACCCACATAGAGGTACATAAACAGACTGATTCTCTTGATTAAATCTCAAACTCTCATATGTGATAGAATGCATTAAAATTTTGCAATCCTACCAATATTGAGATATTGAAATCCATTATGTCTATTTCATTTTGAATCGAATGTGAAATTATATTTTTTTATTGTGTATTCTTATGTGTTTAGAAACATTGTGAAACATCCCAAAATAATTAATGACATTGTTAAATTTTTAAGTAATATTCTAACAAGGGAAGATAAAATGAAATGCCAAATTTTACATAATATTACCATTAATTTCTTTCACTTTTGGTCAAACTATTTGAGGCAAAATGAGGGTCCTCCAAGGCAAGATGTTAATGGGGTTTAAGGGTTAGAATTCTTTTAGTTTTTTTAATAAGATGAAATTGAATTTTATATTCTTAGTTAACCATAATGGAGTCTAATAGCTACTTGATCAAGTAGGTACAAATTCAACCTTGTAAAGCTGATTTATAACTAAATTTGTTTGTTTCTCTAAATTGATCCATTAATCAGGTCAATATGGGTGATGGTCAACTCAACCAAGTTGACTAATCCTATATCAACTTGATCTAAATTTAAGAACACTAATATATAGAAAAAATTTCTTTTAATGAGTTATATGCTTGTCATGGTACCTTAATTCTATTTAACACTTTATAGATGTGATATTGCTAGTTGTTAAAGTTTTGGGGATGGTTTGCTAAAACAAATATATAATACATATTTATTTTCAGGTTTTTTTTTTTTTGCAATTTTATATTTTATTACCTTCATATGTTAGAGTACATCACTAATACGAATTTAGAGGCTATTACTTAGCAAAATAGAAAGCCTGGCCTCAAGCCATAATAAAACTTGGCTAGGATCCATGAGAATATAAAAACATTAACACGAACTAAACCTAAATATAACAAACATATGCTTTGGAACATCAACTGGAAATGTAAAAACACAAGAAGAAGATTATCAATTACGCAACATCACAAGCATGGGATCCTAAGCACTAGTGCTTGCTAGTATAGGTGGCTTAGATTCACATTCGAGATGACTCTCCAAGTGGACAATGTGAGCATCCAAATGTTCTAAGAAGTAACAATGGTGGAACTAGATCCTCTGAATAGCACTCAAGGATTATATGATGTCATTCTCGTCTTCATGTTTCTCCTTCGAAACGTAGTCAACGAGGGTCTTTAGTTTCCAATGTAGACCAATTGATTAGAAGTGCTAGTTTCTTTGTCCCTTGGTGTTGCTAAGGTTACTAATCCAAGTGAATTAATTATGCATTTAAAAATGTCTGATATTCTTGGGTCATTTGTTCCTCTAACTGTTGAATCTCTATTTTGGTGCGAGAGAGGGTTATAGATATATATTAGGATGTGGCCACTTGAGCTTGAGATTGGGCTCACTATTGTCTAGGCTAGCCCTGCCCCCATCAACTTGTAGGCCCTTACCTACATCTTATGCATTGTTTAGTCATGGATAATAGTGAAATTCTTTCCCTAAACTAGTTCTAGTAATGTCTAACCAACACTGAAGGACCCCAAACCTTATGTAAGAAGGGGTCTAATTCACAACCCAACAAAAATACCTTGTCAGCAACACAAGAAAGACAATACTACCAAATCCCTAAATAGACAAGGTGAGATGATTATCATAACACCTATTGACCTTCCCAAAAGGACAAAGTTGGTCCAAACAAAGGCAGAAGGGGGGATGCATACACTAACAAAAATGACACACGAGGAAAATTCTACTTGCAGTATGTAAGCCGAATTCACCAAGACGAAAACAAAACCATGCTAAGGAAAAGAATCCAGAGAAAAAATTTCCTACCCAAGACCACCCCTTATCTAACCCCAACAAAACAATGAAGAACAAGAAAATAAAGATTGCTAGAGTAGTTAAGCACTAGCCCTCCAAAACATGTTGATAACACACACTAAAGAGCTGTAATGATTTTGTTGTGCCGACCTCCCTAACTAGAAACAAACCTCACAAGGTGACCTCCACCAAGGTTTCATCACATCTTGAGTGTAAATTCTCGAACTAGCATCATACCCCGAATGTTTCACTTTGGTTACCCCCTTTAGTAATGTATAGCAACTTTCTTTAGCTAAAAGTTTACCACCGCATTCTCTACAGAATAATGATACCCCATATGGAAAAAATATAACATCTTCCCATATATCTATCAACTTCCACTCGACAGCTGGAGTTACCGCACTGTGTCAGGGAAAGTGTACTTCCACATGCAAGCAGGAGACAAAATCCTTGCAACTTAAATATAAATCTATATTAATCGCCATAACACTTAGGGACCCATAGAATACCCAAGTTAGATACTTGTGTGAACTTAAGTGTAGCGTGCACTCTAGATGGGAGGGGCAAGCCAAGCCACTCCCTTCGCCCTCCTCCCCCGCCTTTATTAAATGCCTTGGGAGGTAGCAAGGTAACAGGTGTCCCTCCTAATTTCTTTTTACTTTCAAGATAATTACCCCGATTAAGGGATTTTTGAATACTAACTTATGGCGTAGTCTAACTTATAGACGAAATAGACTTTTCACCGGAATTCAGAAAAACAATTTCAAGAAATAATGTGATTTTTTGTTGTTTAAAATTCATTTTTGAATGCATAAATGGATGCAGCACCCTCAAAACCCCTGGGGCACTCGAATTTTACATATTAAACAATTTAAACCCATGTTTTTAAAAACCTCTATTGGATATTGGTTAAAATTAATTAGAAAAAAATGTCATGAAAAAGGTCATTTCGTCTGTAAGTTAGACTACACCATACTTATAATGAATAAAATTTTATAAAATGTCCTAAAATCAGTGATACACAATTTGTAAGGTTAATTTTCTATTAAAATATTATTATATATTTAATATATTAATAAATAAATTTAAAATGTTTTATTATTCGATTTTCTTTTCTATGTGGTTAGGGACCCAAAACTCGGTGATCACTACATCCACAATATGTAACAAGAAGATCCACCCAAAGGGATCACTTCCTGCAGGCTCAACTACTGAGTTTTATGACCTCTCAATAACAAATGTGCTTCAACAATGGGGACTCAACCAATTGAGCTAACACTTAAGGCTACTTCAAAGTCTAATTTTTAGTAGTATTTTTGAATAAATATGTGTTTTTATTATTAATTTTTTTTCATAATTAACTAAAATTGTTTAAACATAAATTGTCAAAGCAAATTTCATTCAAAAACATAAATTTTAATAGAAATATAATGTTTCTTTTTAAAAAAACTAGTTTTAATGATGTATAAGTGTTTATTTATTTATTTATTTTGGCCTAGAGTGGACCATAAAATTATTTTTGCTTGCCTAAAAGTTTTTCTTCCTCTAATGTATGGAGATAGGTTAACCACCCAATAGCTAGAGGCATTTAACATGAATGAAAGTTTAACTCCTTATTCTAGGTATTGGCTTGACGATTAAATCGTAATAGGTTTTCCATTTGTGATATATATATATATATATATATATAATTATAATAATTTAAATATATAATGTTTTTAATAAATAATTTAAAACTTTTTAAAAGAGTGTTTAGTTAAAGCTTTTATAAATTGAAAATCGGTAAAAATTAAAGAATTATGATAACTTATAAAGAATTATAATGATTTATTATGATAATTTATATAGAATATGTTTGTTAGAGAAAATTATTAACTTATTAAAGTATATTTTATTTATAGTATATTTATTTTTGACCATTATTACTATTCATCTAGATCTATGCTTGATTCATCATACACATTATCTATGATGAGATTAAGTCAAAATAATTTTATATCCAATGCACACTATCTAAGATAGTTGTTAGTGAAATTAATGAAATTTTAATAACGATTTTGACTTAAATTTAATATGTTAACCAATGAAAAAAGTTTCCAAAAACATCGTTGGGTGAAAGGTCACTGCCTTTTTATGTTAGGAATTACAGTTTAAGGGATACACATATCTATTCTTGATAGATCATAAACATTTAGGATGAAAGGGTTGCTATTCTTGCTCCAGGCAGTGAGGTTGTGAGTAGATCTTGAATAATGAGATGAGGATTTTGGCATTGGCTTCTGAAGGGCGCCTTGCTTTGTTTGTGAACTATTATACTTTCAAATTCAGAGGCGCTTGGGTTTGTTTGTTAAGTATTATACTTTCAAATTCAGAGACACTGGACAGACAAAATCAACAAAGTTCTAACAGTAAATCCTTGGAGGATATCTATAGAAGATTGGTGTCCATGCCAAAAGCGATCGGGATTTCAAATTTTCCCTTATCATTCTAACACCAACAACGCATTTTTGTTTCTCCCATTTCTTTTGGTCTGGGCTTGATTGGTGTGCTAGACAGTTGACCATGCAAGTCCTCAAATCTCCAGAAAATGAGGAGCTGATTCATGTTACTCTAGAGGGGCTTAGTTGGCATACGAACGTGCTGGTCAACATATCTACCAGGATATGGAAAAACAAAATGAAGAATGTGCCTATGTTCTTTCAGAACAATTCAATTTTGCCCAAATTGCTTGTGATCCACATGATCCTTGTTGGAGGTACTACACACCTAGGACCTTCATCACTAGCACATGCAAACACTTAGTTAGAGCATTCACTGAAATGCAAGGCTTCAAAAATGGAATCTTCACTAGATTGGTGCCTTTGATTGTCCATGCATGCATGGGACTACATGCAAGATCCTTTCTCCATGATTTACTCACTAATTTTCTCCTCCTTTCATTCCTCAACTGGCTAATTCTCTCCGGAACTTGCTGTAGGTGTCGAGTCCTCTCATTGATCACCACTATGGTGCATTACCTTGGGATCTTCACCTAGTGATGCTATATCATGAGAATTGTAACCTATTTTCTGAATATCAATAATTCTTTTTGTTCTTTCGACTTTCTTTTAGTGTTTTTGCTCTGCAAAGCTATGTTTTCAACCTTTACTAGCTAGATTCATCTGTGTAGGTTTTATAACACATTTACATGGTATCAGAGCCCACAAGTTGCTAGATAAACGGCGTATCAGTACTTTATTTTTCACGTATTATAGCTTCGAGATCGAAGATCGACAGAAAAATGGAGTTTCCCAAAGCATCAATCCTAACACTGTACACCTATCATGAATGGAAGGACCAAATGGCTTGATACCTTCATCAGAAAGGGTTGTAGGTGATTACCATGGCTGCAGAAGTGGAACCCACTTCAGCCATATAGAAATCCAAGTACCTCAACTACATGGATGAGGCCCACGGATCCATATGTATGTGCATCTCCCCAGAGTTGTAGTTTCATATATCTGCCTGCAGTACTCCCAATGAGATTTGGAAAAAGGTTGAAGAACTCTATGGGGAACAAGATGAGATGAAAGGACATCTGCTCGAAGTGGAGATGCTCCCATTGGATCCATAGAACTATGACAGAATTGAAGACTTCTTCACCAAATATAATGATCTATTGCTGCAACTCAAGGGTTGTGGAATTGACAAATCCAAGGAGGAGAGTTGCCAAGTTCTCTCTATCATGTCAAAGCTCGGACCAGAATACTCCGTCTTTGTGTTTACATTTCATTCAGTAAGGCTTGCAACAAGTAAATCCTACACTATGCCTTCTCTCAGAGAGTACATGGAGTCCCTCACTTTTGAGCAAGATAAACTCATTGGCATGGGGAAAATCAAACCTCCAAAAGCACATGCACTTGTTGTGCATGATGACAGCCACAATTAAAATCACAAATCTGATTCAAATCAGAAAAATCACCAGCAAAAAGACAAGGGAAAAGCGCATTCCGATCCAAAGAAGGAAGGGTACACCAAGCCCTTCAATGACTCCTCTGGCTCTAGAAATGAGAAAGGGAAGCGGCTCCAGAAATGAGAAAGGGAAGAAAGGAGACAAATACACCTACTTTCAGTGAGGATTCATCCAGAATCCTCTTGCATGAAGAAACAAATTGACCAAATGGAAAAAATCCTTAGAAGCACAACCTTGGGGACCACATCCCTCAGGGCGCCATGAAGAAAAATGAGGATCCGCCACACGAGAAAGGTAACGGTTTTCGTGCTTTAGTTGCAATTAACTCTTCCCTTGATGCATGGATTATAGATTCTGGTGCATCACATCATATGGTTGCTGCAAAGGAGGTCTATTCCTCTTTGGATGTATGCAAAGGACCTCCCATCCTCATGGGAGATGACTCACCTATTAAGGTCACCAGAAAAGGTAGAGTGGAACTTTTACAAGGAAGCTTTGAAGATGTGCTTCATGTTCCAAAACTTTCGATAAACCTACTCTCAGTTTATCAGATCACTCATTCCAGCACTGGAAAGAGAGTGGAATTCACTCTAGTTGTAATGAACATATATGATCTACATAGCAGCTCCAAAATTGCAACCGATGAGGTAAACACTGGAGCTAAACTATATACATTTTCTGAATTTATTGAATCTGAATCCTCCTTATTTCTTACACATGCTGATGATAGTAGTAGGCTTTGGAACGAGAGGTTTGGTCACTTAAATTATAGGTATATGCAGTAGCTAAGCAACCATGAGATGGTGGAAGGCTTGCCAAATATCAGTTTCTCCAAAGGAGTTTGTGAAGGGTGTGTCCTTGGCAAACATCCTAGAGAAACGTTTGACACCAGAAAGACTCACAGAGCATCCTCTCCTCTAGTTCTGATCGATAGTGATCTCATGGGGCCTTTTCCTCATCCTTCCATCAACAAATCAAGGTATGTGCTTACATTTATTAATGATTTCTTACAGTATACTTGGGTGTATCTTCTCTGGGTCGTGTGCGTGTATTTCTCTGGGTCATGTGGTATGCAGACAGGGATTGATGGTAGATCCCGCAAAGATCGCGGTGATAATTAACTTGGAGGTGTCGAGGAGTGTTAAATAGTTGTGTGCAACCTTAGGACATACTCGATACTACAAGAAGTTTATCAAGGGCTATGCCTAGATCACCGTGCCTATGGAGAAGTTGTTGAAAAATGATGTCATGTTATGTTGGAACGAGAGCTATCAGAAAATCTTGGATGTGCTGAAGGGAAAAATTGTCACCACGTCAATTTTAGTCTTCCCAAATTGGAAGAAGGAGTTTCATGTACATGTATATGCGTCATGTATAGAACTGGGAGTAGTACTGACACAGGCTAGCAGAGGAGAATTGGACCATCCTATAGCATTCGCAAGTAGGAGGTTATCCAAGGATGAGAAGAACTATTCCACCACTGAGCGCAACATGATGAGACATATACATTTGATATTTTTATGAAAAAATAGGTATAACTGAATCTGATTATATCCATGCAATTCAGTGTACTCTAAAACTAAGAACAAATTGTTGAAAACAGAATCAAAGATATATGGACTAATAACTTTACTTATCATATTCTGTTAATCTAGTTTGAAAATACTGATGGTCTCGTTTAAGATGATGGTTTGGTTTTGGATGACGGTGCAATATCTAAAGCCTTCTTGCCATGACTTGATACTAGGAAGATGGAGTCTGTCAGACACCGGTAGTGCTGCTGGGAGAGTGGCGGGATATGGAATGGTGACATACATTGTAAACAGTGGGCCGGAATGCGGCACAGGCACAATAAGCGACGTGCAACAAGGGCACATCGGGTTCTATCAGAGATACTACATGCTGGGCATGGATGTGGGATCCAACCTCGAGTACGAAAACCAGAAGCCCTTCAGAACTTAATCTCTACCCTACCAAACCATCACATCGACTACCACTGTTTCATGTTCTATGTTATGGTCAACACAGAGTCTACTGTGTATCTAATAAATAAAATGAGAATTGTGATAAGTTGTGATGTTCGCTCACTGATGTGCTCCCATCCATGCTACTGTAGAGTAGATTAATTATTTATACATGTAATATCACTCTTGTTTTTGTACAATAAGAATGAAATAACGCAGATCCACCTTGGTCGTGGTTGCTCCTACTACCATGCCATGTGGCCATGCCACATCATCAGCATACTACCATATTTTCATCATTTTTATCAAAACATGTACTCTTCCACATCATCACTTATATGCTTGGGAATCAACCATACCAAGCACTAAAAAGGAGAGGTCATTGGGTATCAACATGATCCTTCATTGACACATTGGTGATTTCATTGAAAATATTCATGGACGATTTCTGTCAAAGGACTTCATCAACCCGTTGACGATTTTGCCAAAAGGCCCCATTAATGATTTTGTAAAAGGTATCCCATTTTTCCTTTTTTCATTTCACCAAAATCCAAATTTCTTATTTAAGGATTGGCGAAAGTATTCCATTAAAAAGCCTAAGAGCTATTTTCCTTTTGTTGGTCCCCATAAATAATTTGATTAGACATGTCCATTAAATATAAAATTTAATTGATTTTGGAGATGGATGTTTTTTTCTTTAGTCCTATATTTAATTCACTAATATCCTTTTCTACCAACTCTAAGAACTATGAGCATTTGGCCAACCTCCAAAAACTATGAACTTGGTCATATCCTAGGATGATTCTGGACTATTGATCCCCTGATTAGAGGTGATGTTAGTCATTAGATACTTGAAACTATGAAATCGCTATGGAATGCTTAAAATCATCTTCTAAAGCTAAATTTTGGTTTTCTAACTTGCATATTGATGACCTTAATCATTCTCTCAATTTTTTTAGGAACAAATTCACCATGAATTTGCTATGGAATTTGGAACTTTTCCTCCTTTTGCACAAATATACCCGAAATTCAACATTGATCAAAACTATGTAGAAATGAATTTGTCAAATTCACACTAGTCTTTAACCCATACAGTGTCAGTATTGAATCATATCTTTAATACCACCTTGTAATGCCTTAAAATTCATGTTTGAGGCATGTTAATGTCGAAAACAAAATCTAATATCGTATTTCACTAAATGGATAATCACAACATGATATATGCATTGATACAATCAACAATAAAATATTAAAAATGTAAATGCAATTGGATTGAACAATTGCAACAACCTTTAAACATACAAGCCATGAATTAACCACAACATTCAAGTAATTCAAAATAGCATTGAAATTAGGAAACAAAACAGTGACAAAACACTTATCTTTAATAAGATCTACACAACAAGATTTGTATGTTGGATGTTCCACCCAACCATACACTTTGTTTCTCTAATTTTATTAGCAATAAGTCACTCTCAAGTTGAGGATATGCATATACAAATATAGGAAATCTCCTATAGGTGTAAACTATGCACTCATACATCCTAATACACATTAAAAGCATAGTGATTTGAATCCTACAACAATTCTAACTACCCAACTCTGTTGGGTTGGTAAATCCCCTCTATGGACAGAGGCGATCCCACTAGCCCGACAGGGGTGTAGCAACAATCACACACGCTACACGCAGGTTCCTAATTGCATAATTTAAGGATCGATCAGAAAGATCTACCTGGAATCCAACGCTATTTGTTGTGGAAGAAACGTCGCTCCCGTCCTTTAGCTTTGGCTGGTCACTATCCTTACGCTCCACGTATGGACACCTGCACAAACAAAGAACAATCCAACACAAGCGTAAAATCCTTTTCATGCAATTATATATCAGTCAAGCAAGATATAACTCAAATATCATCAACAGACACGTGAGTGGAACCATAATGATAGTTGTTAATTATTCAATAAAAGAAGAGAAGAATTACGACCAAAGAGGCTTGACGTTGAAATCTCCTCCAACTGGGTCAGCAGCTAAACATGCCTTGCAAAGCAACTTCCTCTCTCAATATTTCGGCAGCATAACTCTTCTATAGCTCTCAATTCTTACTATCAATCCAGCATAATCTTGGCTCTCACAAAAACTAGTTTGTTCAATGCAGGGTGATAGTTATTTATAGATGGAGGAGGAGGTAGTATTCATTGTATCCGGACACCTACTGAAGATTTGGCATTGTCCCAGAATAGCCTGTGAACTGGGTTGTCATGGATGAAAAAGACGACACTCGAACACTTCCATGGGATTTTTCCTCAGAGAACTGCATGAGCAATGGAGGAAAAAACACTTCAGTGCGCGCTGGCCAAAAATCATGACCACTTTTGGGTGGCGCGGGCTTTGTTTTGTGACAGAGCGTCCATGGGCGCACCCTCTTTGGAGGAACTGAGCCATTGGCACGGGTTAGACACTGTGGGCCAGCGCTAATGGAAAAAGGGCATTTTTTAGGGCTAATCTTCAAAAGGTGTCTTCAGGGATTTTGAAGTTCATACTTAGGAGACTCCAATGCAAGTGTTTTTAAGTTGTGTCACTGGTCACAGG
>APFE030863610.1:0-24640 GCA_000404065.3 Pinus taeda | reverse complement strand
AAGTATCCTCCTTCCTGGATTTCAGACCCATATCACTCTGCAACATCTCCTTTAAAATTATTTCAAAAATCATTGCTGGAAGAATTCAGAGTATTCTTTCCAGGTTTTTGACCCAGGATCAACATGGTTCTCTCCAAGGAAGGAATATTATGGATGTTGTAGCAAACACCCAGGAAAGTTTGTTCACTATGCATTCTAAAAAAAGTGAAGTGGTCATTCTGAAGATTGATCTTAGAAAGGCTTATGATTGTCTTGATTGGGCATTTATTAGATATCTTCTTGCAAAAATTAGATTAAATTCCCAACTGATATATTGGATTATGGCCTACTTTGAAAAAGTAAATTATGCAATCATCATAAATGGTTTGCCTTCCACCTTTTTCTTAGCTGCTAGAGGTCTGAGACAGGGTTGTTCTTTATCCCCTCTCTTGTTTATTTTTGCTATGGACTCTATAAGCCTCCACATCAATATGGTGGTCATGGAAAATAGGTGTCGGCCTTTGAAGATCAACATAAATAATTTTATCTCCCGCAATTTATTTGTGGATGACATCTTGATATTTGGTATTCTTTGTAGAATTACCAGGAAATGTTTTCATGATATTTTGGATAGCTTTCAAAAAGCTACTGGATTTCATATAAATGAATCAAAATCCTCATTTTATCATGGAGTTGTTAATATGGAAGTATTAGAATATCTGATTCAACTATTTGGGATAGAGGTGAGGTGCGTAAAGGAAGCTATGAAATACCTGGGGTTTCATTTAAAAGCAAAAGGCTATACTAAATCAGATTGGCAATGGATTCCAGATAGATATTTTAAAATGATTTCTGGGTGGGAATATAAGTGTCTCTCAATGGCAGGTAGAGCGGTTCTTACTCAATCAGTTCTTGTTCAATTAGCTATGTATTGGGCTCATCTTTATTATATTCCAACAAGCATCATTCATCTAATGAATAAAATTACTGCAAATTTTATCTGGGGAAGTAATAAGGAGAAAAGAAAATATCACTTATCAAAATTATCTGATCTCACTCTTCCAAAGAAGCAAGGTGGTTGGGGTATTTTGGATCTTAGGACTTTTGGGAAGGCTTTATTATGCAAGTCTCTATGGAGGGGAGTTTTTGGGGATGGCTCTTGGAGCAAAACTATCAAGAAAAAATATATGGCTAGCAGAGATATCTCATATTGGTATAGGATGGGGAAGATTGGGTCCTCTCAGGGATTAGCAATTTGGATGAGCTTCCGCAAGGTTGAATCTATCTTTCTCAAAAAATTAGTCTGGAGCTTACAAATAGGAAAAATGATTCTTATTGGGCTTGATCTAATCATGGGTGGGGGCGATGATATCTATATATCACATCTGCTAGTGAATTTATTTCATAGAAAAGGGTATTTCACATGGAATCAGGTTATTGCGGACTGGCAGGGTCCTTTCCCAACCTGGAAAAATGCCTCGTCCATGGGAATGACAGGAGTTTTAGCACAACAGTGGGATCAGATTCAATAGTGTTTAAGAAACAATGGTTTTTGTTGAACAAAGGAAGATGATGCCCTTATATGGAGGGGGACAAGTGGATTGGAGATAGTCAGGGTAAAAGATATCTGCTCAAATCTTATCAGTAGAAACTGTTCTCAAACTCTTTCCATCTTTCTAGTAATACTATGGAAAACAGTATGTCCTTATAAAACCATCATTTTCTCATGGTTGGTTTTCCATAATAAAAATCTGTCGTGGGAAAACTTTTAGAAGAGGAATTGGTCAGGGCCTGGATATTGCTATATCTACCAAACAGTTAAAGAAAATAATTACCATATGTTTTTTCAATGTTCTATATCCGAGCGGCTCTGGAAAAACCTTGCTTCATATTTTGGTTTTAACTATGTATCTCATCCTTCAATAAAAGAAGCTTTTGTTTGGTGGAGTAGTCAGAAAGAATCATGGAGGCCAATCATTCGACTAGTTCTCTGGTTTATATGGAAATGGAGAAAAAATATCTTGTTTCAAAACAGGAAGGAGGTCTTTGGGGTAGTTTTTGACAACATTATCTCTCTATATAACATTATCCTCGCAAAACATTCTCAGTATAGCAAGGGAAAACAAATAGAGCAATTATCAGACCTTATGGTTTTCCCAAGAGCATATTTTGATGGGGCAACACAAAATGACATATGTGGATGTGGGGTCCTTATTGATATGGATAAAGATTAGCAATTCCAAATCTTTTGGAATGGGGGGCAGGGAACCAATAACAAACCAGAGGCAATTGGGCTATCATGACTTCTTACTTTCAGCTTTTTTCTAAATATTCAGTCTCTTCAGATTTTCGGTGATTCCAAATAATTATTGATCATGTCACAGGGAAGAACCATATTAAAAAACAACATCTATCTAGTTGGTTGAACAGAATCATTTCTCTCTGGGGGAGGAAGGATGACTACCCTATTCATCATACCAATAGAGCTCAAAATTCCCAAGCTGATATATTATCAAAGAAAGGACTTCTTTCTCAAATGCGCTACTGGAATATGGATATAAAAATTGATGCTGAAACTTATTCCATTAAGGAATTCCTTCTCCCTAGTACATAACCTCCTTTTTTTATCGCAACATTCCCAGGTATGTTTTCTAGGATACTGTTTAATAGTATATTTTGCAATTTCTCTCACTGGTGGTTGAAGTGACCCCTTTCGGGGTTATGGAAGTTTCTGGATTTGCTATTTCGCCATCTGTTTTCATGTTTTATTTCTCCCTTGTGGTTGATTGCTTCTTTGAAGCACATATCTTCTTGTCTCTTCATGTGTTATGGGGGATTTTTGGTCACACGTCATATCCGGTCTTGTTTTCCTTCCACTACAGTTTTGTACAGGGTTGGCTATATCTCTTTATTTGGCTATATCATGATGTAATCTGCTTTTTTATATCTTTTATTTAGTAAATACAATCAAGCTTTTTTCGCACTGAAAAAAATAAAAAAAAATAATTAATTATTAAATAAATAAATAAATATTGAATAATTGATCGATTAATAAGCTAATTGAACAGACTAATTGAACAGACTTTCGACTGGTTCACACATGGCAAGATTAAATTCAAATTCAGATCCTAATTTAATTTTTGGTAGATAACATAAAAAATTCGAATTCATATCCTAATTTATCTTTTGTAATAATGGTAACTAATTGTTAATGGGTAAAATATCTATTTTTCAATTTTGTATTTTTTTTGAAAGCCAGAAACTCTAAATTGAAAGAATTTGAACCTGAACCATGAATTTTTGAAATATTCGATCCTGCATTATAAAGTTGAGCAGATTTTATAGAAAATATTTGATTTTTTAAAATGTATTTATAAAGACTCTAAATAAGTAAATTTAGAATATTTTTTTTAGTATGTATTTTTATTAATAATTTTAAATTAAAATTAGAGATATTTGAAAAAAGTGGAAATATTTTTTTTTTAAATGTATTTATAAAGAATCTAAATAAATAAGTTTAGAATAATTATTTTTTTAGTGTATTTTTATTAAGTAATTTAAAAAGAACAAGAGACATTTAAAAATAAAAGAAAAATGTGATTTTTCTGAATGAAGTATAGTTTTCAAATGGTTTATACTAACTAAAATAGTTAAAATTATTTAAATTTCAAAATGAATAAAAAAAGTACACAACAACATTTTATTCCATTTTTTTTAATCGTACTGTCGGATTTGAACTTAATAACTATGGTATACAGTATGGGCGGTGTGGGAAAAACGACATTGCTTAAAAAAATATGTCTATGACTCCTAAAAATCATATTGCTTCTGCAATTAATTTAGATATGACCAACCGTTCCGCCCATATGTTCAAGATGAAGACGAAGAAATTCTTTTTTGGTTTTAGAAAACGTGGAGGGCTACTCTATCTGAAAGAATTGGGTGTGGAATTTGGCAAGATCAAAGGAAGTTCAGTCGTCTTCACAACTTGAAATAGAGATTTGATTTAAGCATTTTCTTCAAGCACCTTACAGTTGGATGTTGGTGATGAGGCAACAACATGATCATATCCAAGACTTGCTATTGATGTCTGGACTACAGGGTTAATAGGAGTAACAATTCCCGTTCATTCTTCCCAAGTCCTCCTCTGACATATCCCATTTTGCTCAGTAATCGGGATCCAATACCAATAGTATGATTTTCAAATTTGGGTATGACAAAGGCATGTGATGTGTCATGATCATCAGCTTCATTATTTTGATAATCAACATTATTAAGTGTGTAAAGAGAGCTTGGCACCTAAACATCCACTGTCTCCATCTCAAATTTTTTAAGAAGACTAACTTCCATTTTAAGTTCCTTCTTAGACTCTTGTAGCTTTTGAATGACCTCATCCTTCTCAATTAGTTGTTGAGACAAGACATCATAATCTTGTTTCAAAAAATGATATTGCTCCATCATTGATTCTTTTAGACAATCAATCTCCATAATGTGTTGATTATTTTTCTCTTATAGTTTCTTCTTCAAATTTGAGTCAAAAGAAGACTCAACTTCCTCTTGCAATTCATCAAGGTGGTCAATCTTCTCTTGACATTCGTCTACAAGCATATTGAAGTATTTTCCCATGGTTAAATCTAGATGGTCAACCTTTTGGATTTTCTCAGCTATGGAAGTTTGAAACCTATTCTTAAGAGTTGCATTCTCTGCTTGCAAAATATCTACCACTGATTGCAACTGAAGAACTTCTTTATGAAGTTCATTTGCTACTTTTTTCTCATGCATCTCCTGCATTATTTTACCCATCTTGAAAAGACAAAGTTGGAAAATGTATTTCCACTAGCCATAAAAACAAGATTGTTGAAAAACAAGGCTAATAATGACACAAAAATTTCTTTACACTTTCGAGCATATCACAAATCAAACCAATTCGCATAAATAACCAACAAGTGAGCCTTTATTAACCCCAACCATAAACATAACAAATACATCACCCACATGCACATAGAGTCATTCTTAAATGAGCATCATTCCTTGAACATTAATATATTTTAATCATAAAATCCTTCCTTTCAAAAACAATTCCTTACTCAAATTTGAGTTCAAAAACCTTGCCAAAAAAAACCTAACAACTATGCGTGTGGAATTTATTAAATATTCCTACCACAAACATTTGAGGGGCTTCGTATAAGTTAGATTGTAAAAATGTTCATAAACAAACATTATACACTTTAAAATATATAAGGTTGAAATATAAGGAAATTTAAAAACAAATAAAAAACATTAAAAAAATAATTAATTAAAAATCATAAGCTATCATAATTGTTGATAAATTTTATTTCAATTCAAAATTTCCTTGAAAAATTCTACATTATTTGCACTCTTTATCTTTTTATTTTATTTGCATTTGATTCTAATTTATACCATGTACCTGAGAAACCACACATTCAAAACCATTCAGAACCCTTTTCTTACCGATTCATCGTTCACCATTTAATCATTCATGCCATCCTTGACCTTCAATGTAATGAGTTTTAGGAACTCTACATCAAATTTTTGGAACACTATCTTAATGTCTTGTTAATCCATGTGGTAGATTTAAACTACATTGTCCCCTATGGTTTCTTACAATCTGGGATGTCCCACATCATTCATCTAATTTGATAGGTTGTACTCTAGTGAAACATAGAGAAACAACATCTAATTAATTGAATGATTCAGTCTATATCATTAAAAAAACATATGAAATAATATTTAAGAAAAAATTTAAAGCTAGACATATTAATAGAATCATGACTAAACATCTTAAAAGAATCAATTCAATGAAATGAACAATAATATCAATCAATCACATGAATATGTAAGGAAATATTTAACTACAAATATTAAGGAAAAAAATAGTGTATTGATTAGGCACTAGTTGATTGATTAGCTACTTCAAAATGAAATTTGTGTATTGATAAGTGATGTCACTTGAGAATTTTGGTATTGTTGGGCTTATAATTATATATGTAATACATTGAACAAGGGTGTATTCCTAGTCATGAGGCTCTACTAATTTTAATGTTGAAGTTCTAAAATTATTAAATAAAAAAGTAAGTCAAATGTGCTTGTTGAAATTTACCGAAAGGTTATTGCATATTAGTGGTAACAAAAATTTGGAATGACAGTAACATGCTAACTTGGAGGGATGATTAACTTGGAGGGATGATTAGAGGCACTTATATATTGAATTTGCAGATGGTGTAAAAAGATTATGTGAGCTGGCTTTCTTACTATTTAATTTTTGTTTATAGAATTTGAGTCTATGTGAATTTTGAGCTTTCATAGAATTTGTACATTATTTTCTATAGTAAACATAATTTGGAATTCTTTTGGGTATTTTTTTTACAAATTGGCCATTTTTTGGATATTCAGAAAAAAATGGCCAAATTGGTTTAAAGTTCACCTTATTTTACACATATATGAATAAATTGATAACATCCAAAAACATTATTATTTTTAATAGTAAATTACATATTTTTTAATGAATATTCACCTAGTATTTCTTATATGTATGATTTTTCAAACCAACAAATATAATACTATAGAGAAGTGTAATAATTGAATCCTTAAAAGATACCCTAAATATAGGGCATATTCCCCTTTGATAGATTTTTACTACAAAAACATGTGAATTTGTAGAGAATAAATTGTTTTTGTGCAAAACTATTTTTCCAAAATTTATTATATTCGTCAAATTACAAAGTCTTCATTAATGCAACAAATAAGGATCTTACCATTATATAAGTGTTTGTGTGTGTGCGTGTCTTAATATTATCTACTGCACCATATCTTTATTTCCCCAAATGGTTAAGGCCCCAAAACATTATAGTGGAAATAAACGAGGGATGTACTTTAAGATTTTGTATTATTTTTTAAGTTTGGTTCATGGACATTGGGTGGTCGTTACATCCACGAGAAAATCCATGCAAATCAACCTGAAGGGATCTACCTATCGACCAAACAAGCAGGGCCTAGCCCCAAGGGAATCAAGGAGATTTGACCCCATGACCTCCCATCTGGCAAGGTACTTAGCAATAGGAACTCGACCAACTAAGCTAACCGTAGGGGCTATTAAGATTTTGATATATGTGTTAAGAGAAAAATGGATTAAAAGTAGTAAAAGTTACACACAGGCACACACATATATAATATATACAATTGACTCTATATGCCTATGTAGTTTCATTGATAATGGATTAGTTCAAATTATAGAAAAATGATGTCAAAGATAAAGATATATATTTTATTTCTCAAAAAATGGTGTTTTCATGAATTTATAGTCCAAACCACCAACTTCATGATCTCAAACATATATCCAAAGTAACCAAGTCACTGTGTATGTAGGATTCCCACAAGGAAAATTTTAAATTCAAAAAATTATGTCCACATGTTTAGTACCATCTACATGTGCTTATTCCTAGTGCCAAAAATACATGAAAGTTTCTAGTGCTAGGAACGTGAATTTGTTCCTACAACTAGTGACTTTAACACGTGGGAAGTGGTTGATGTGGGTTTGGGGGGATAGGGATGGTGAGAGAGGGAAGGATAGAGGGTTTAACGGAGATAAAGGGAGAAAGAAAGAGGGTAGGGGTCACGGAAGAATGAATCGGTGGGAAATGGTTGAGGTGAGTTTTCGTGAGGGAGGAATGAGGGTTTAAAGAGGGAGGAGCAAGGCGAGGGGGGGAGAGGGGGGCGAGAGGGAGGCGGGACAAAGATAGACATGGGAAAGAATTAATTCACTGAGAAATAGAGAAAATTGAATAATACGACTTTAAAACTCGAAACAAAACCAGATCTAATCATATTTAAAGAAAATAAGTCTGAAAAATACATAGGCTAGGTCAAGAAGTAGTTAGAAAACTTAGAGACCAACATAAAATAAAAATCAAAAGTAAAAGAGGAGATTGACAACAGTATGATAGACTCTCCAGCAGAGTCACCAATTTTGTTGTGATCTAAATTAATCAGTAACAACGATTTTTCACTCTGAGCCTTTCCGAGGACTCACCAGACCATGTGTGAACAACTGTACTATTATACCAATCCATGTTACATTCAAACAATAATCAAAATTGCTAAGGAAGGATGATAAATATTACCTCTTAATGGAAGAAGCAGATGGTTGGAGCAACCAACTTGAAGGAATACACCAAAAATCCTAGCTCCAAAATGCCAAGCCAAAAACTTACATCCAAATAACCAACAAGGCTACTAAAAGACTCTATACAAGATCTTGTTAGCACAATAATAATTGATAACTAATAAACAACATATAACAATCAAAAGCAATCAATATGAAGGAAAGGAATTCACTTTCATTATAATAGCAAAATGGTGCAATAACACAATGACATACCATCACATGAAATGTCTCCTCTCCAACATGCAATCTTGGTCTCCACCTATAGTAAGGATAACCTTAACAAAATAATAGAGCTCTTATGCTATATCTTTGGATCCCTTTTCCCCTGATATAAATAGTTTATACAATTCTTTTTCCTTCCGTTAAAGAATGTACCTGAACACCTAGCGGCAAGAAAAATTAAGAAACTTCTACAATATTCGCTCCTAGCCAACTCATAAACAAAATATTCGAGTTGATCACCTTCGAAATAACAAAATCGAGAAGTCACTAATCAGAAAAGACAAATCTACACGCAAATACTTTGGTTATATTATGTGAATAAGAGTGTTACTGAATGTAAATGGCTAACCAACAATTCTATTATAAAAACGTAACAATCAAAAGAAAAGGCTATGCACCAAAGTCAACGAGACAAGTTGATGCAAGTGACTCAAAGTGGGTAAGATATACAATAGCGATGTGAGAGAAAAATACTACACTTATTTATAGTCTCGTTATATTGAAAGTATTAATATTTCAAACAAAAGCATTACTGAATATTGTGTGGCCCATTAGACTTTTGAAATAATCGTAATTCTATTGTGTCAAGAGTGACTCTCACCTACTCTTATTTTAATTACGAGTCAAGTATTACTCACGCGTACTCTTACTTTCTGACTCTAAAATCAGACTTTTGTAAGTGTTACTCTGGCGTACTTTTACTTTTCAACTCTCGCAATAAAATTCTTTAGACTTTTGAAATTGTGGAAAGGTGAGAAGATTCATTTGCATAAAGAACTGGTGATTTTAAAGATAAAAGTAATGCGAAACTCAAACTTTCATTAACGTTTCAATAATTGATTTCACTTTGTATGGTCATTACTTGATTGTGGTTTATCTAGAAAATCCCAAACTCCACAATCAACTAGAAACGCCTATTTGTAACTCTATAGATCCATTAATGGACCTTTACAGTACTTGTTGCAACTCCCAAAACTCTCGACAACCTATCCTTGACGTCATCTTGACAGTACCACGAGGATGCATGTTATTTCATGACCATTAATTTTTTGACGGCTCTATTTTTCCGAGCAATCGAGACTGATCATAAAAAATGGATGGATCATGCTAGTCATCGAGTTGGGCCATCACATAAACACGATGGTACATATCCATGTGGCATTCGTTCTGCGAAATAAATATAACATATGATAAAATAAATATAACATATGCATTTAATGGCACCCTCGTTTGAATTTGAAAACCCGCCCAAATGATATTTAAATTTCTATAATCATGTTCAACTGATGTTTGACGGGAAGGTGCACCGCTCTAGTGGGCCATCGTCGAGCTCAGAGTTCGAGCATTCATCGATTCTTGCAACTATCAAGAAAATGTTCAATCTCTTTGCCAATTTTCTCACTCACAGAGATGCCTGGGCTGAAACTTTCAAAGGCATGGTGAGCTTGTGGGATAGTCCACGCACTGATTGCCCAGGTACTTCATTCCCAAGCTTTTGATTATTGGTTGTTTGTGATTCGAACCAGGGCTGATTACATAATTTCGTTTTCCCAGATTTTGTTTATTTGTTAGTTGTGATTCGAACCTGGGCTGATTACATAATTTCTTTTGTCTAGCTTTTGTTTATTTGTTGGTTGTGATTCGAACCTGGGTTGATTGCATAATTATGTTTGATGAACTTTTGTTTACTTGTTAGTTTTGATTCGAACCTAGGTTGATTGCATATTTTAATTCGGCAGAGGTGTTGCCAGATGTACAACAGGGAACTACCAGGAAGTTGACATCGGGTGATGAGGAAGTGAGAGATTTTTAGTAGGAGGTAGTTCAGTTGGCTGCACTTCTAAACGAAGATCATTTGCTGAACAGTTTTCCAGACGAAGGAATGTTTGGGAGGTTGATGAAGGTGAAGCAAGCAGCGCAGTATGTTGAGAAGGGCATGGCACACTTCATGGAGGTACGTATACATGGCTTAAACCTCAGGGCATCAGATTTTGCGATCGTCCATATGAAACCTCCGCTCACATCTAGAAAAACCAACCCCTGATATGTAGCGGTCCTTTACCTATCAAGAACTGGTGTTAATCGCTGAAGCCCTGCATAGGTACTTGTAGCAAATTTCTGCCTAGGTGTATGGCCTTTGTATTTCTAATATGATTTCTTAAATGGAGTGTAAATTTATGCCCAAGTGTTTGGCCTCTATATTTTTGGGACGAACATAACATGAAAATTTATGTGAGTTATTTTTCCCAACCAGTTTGAGTAAAAAGTTGTTTGGCGTTTTTTGGTTGAGTGTTATTAAAAATTTTGGTTATTTGAATGGGTTAAATTTCTTTGAAGATTTTTTCATAAAAATTTTAAATTTTTCTTCGAACAAAATATAATTTATTATAATTTTTAACATTAATTAAAATATATATAAAATTCACCATATAATATTTTTTATAAAATAGTTTTACATGTATTTGTATTAAATAGTTTCATTTATTATTTTAATGTTAAATAATATATTATATTTTTTTGATTTAAAATATTTTTTTAATATTATGATGGTCATTTATCATTAATTAGTTAGTATGGTTGGTATTATTTTTCTTATTAAAAAATTATTATAAACTTTGAACATAGCTATTATTTTGACACCATATAAATAATGTGACATTTTTTCACATTACTAAAGCAAAGCATATTTACTAAAGCAAAGCACTTTTAATAGTAGTAATTTTGTAAGCGCAATATAATTTGGTTACATATATTTATAATATAAATAAAAATTCAAATTCAAATAAAATTTAAAAAAAAATATTTATGAGTGTAAAATAGATGGTGGGAGGGTGTTTTGTTAAAACATTTCGTAGTGAAAGCTTACTGAAAATTTTATGGGCAAAAATCTATTCATATTAAGAGCTGGTATAGGTACAATTCTTAGAGTAATTTTAACTGTCATTTCAGGACTCACATTAATTGTGTATTAGGTATCTCAGTCATCTCATATCAAGGTTTCGAGTCTACACCAAGGTCTATCATTGAGATAAAGTTCTGAATTATTTACAATGTTGAATTAATATGATATTAAGAATACAAAAAAAATTGATACATTAATTATGTATTAGGCATCTCAGTCATCTCATATCTACGTTTCAAGTCTACACCAAGACCTATCATCAAGACAAAGTTCTAAATTATTTACAATGTTTAATTAATATTATATTAAAAATACAAAAAGAAAGAAATAAATTGTTCGCATGGGGTAGCTCAAGTGGCAGTGGCCGTGGAAATGAAGTCTCACCAAATTGGAAGCCTTGGGTTCAAATCTTGCGCTACCCTACTAAATTATAAATTTAAATTAGAATAAATTAAATAAATTTATTAACTACAATTATAAATATGTGGAACACCTATAAATATTAAAAAGATAATGTTTCAAGTTATAATGTGGAACATCTATAAATACTAAAAAAATAATGCTTCAAGTCATAATTTAATGGTGCAATTCTTGAACACAATAAATGATATGGAACATTAGTTAATAATATTACTTTTGAGTATGATAATAATTTATAGTTTAAATGGAATATCAGTTAATAATATTATAGTTAACAATACTATTTAACAATACTATTGTTGAGTATGATAGAATTTAATATTTCATTATTAAAGTCTTGATGTTGAAATTAGTGTAAAGTGACAACACAAATCAAACATATTTAAATGCATTGTAATTTGTATGGTAATTTGTATTATAATTAATATTATAAATATTACCAATAAAATAAAATATATATATTTTTATTAATATATTATTTTGTATAATAATTTTAGTTAACATTTAAATAATATATTTTTGCATCATAAATAATTATATAACATATCATTTTTATTTATATAATTTTTATTGAGTTGTGAATTGCATAGCCCTTTGTAAATCATTTTATATTTATGAATCAATGCAATTTTATAATATTGCATTAGTGTCTTTGCAATTAAAGTATGAATTGGTTACATTGTGTTAAAAGAATATATATTATGCAACTTTAAAATGTACTTTATTTTGATATAAATTGTATTAAAAGAATACAACCAGGGAACATTGTATATTGATATTTGTGGTTGTTAAAAAAAGTTGATTCCCATTAATAATGCACAAAAAAAACTAAGTTTTTTTAGTAACACATTAGTAGCATAGGCATAGTATAGGTATGGTACTATGTTATATTTATATTATGAGTATTTCAATAACAATGTCTAAGTGGTATATATGGTTATAGTATTGTCTAAAAATAATTTCCTCGATGGAGTGGTAATAAGGCTCTCAAGTGCAACACGTAATATGATTGACATGCTTGCAACTAGAATGGTGAAGGAGAAGGAAAGCATGGAAATGAGAGCCAAGCTCTCCACTTGTCTGGATCCCATCAAGGCGTGGCATCCTTACCACCCTCAACCTCACGCTCACCTACCCTCATCATATCGCTTTAAATGTCAGCATTTGGTGGTAGAGGGGTATGAGTATGGAGTTCTGTTTGTTTACTTCTTCCACCTATTGTAGTTTGTTATGGCTTCACTATCCCAAGGAGGATTGCTTATGGAGTGCAGTGACTCTAAGATAATAAAGGCACATTGCACTGAAGAGTACATGATTTGATTTTTTAATGACTTTCTTAACATGCGTGTCATGAAACACACTTGTCTTTCCCTGGTTTTTGCACATTCAGTCTTTCTCTCCCAGCTATTTGATCCCCTCATGTTTTCACCCCTTTATAAATATATGAGCCTTGTCTCAGGGTGGTGGATTTTAAGTATTTCTTGTTTGAAAGCGGAAGGTTCCCAACTATCGTCTTGTTCCTCGATGCTAAGGTGGGAGCTTAAATATTTGAAGGAAGGCTTGCCTGTGCATTACCTGACATCACAATTTGTTTCTTGTATCTAATCTACTCGTTTATGTGTGTCATCTCTCTTTTGTAGTCTCTTTGGTCCCTACACGTGTCAATGTTCTTTGTGTTTTCTGTTCACAACACAATGATAAGTCCCTCTTTTGAGTTAGTCACTTGTTACCCACTTCGTCACCCCAAATCATTGTCTCCGAGGGTATTTCCTTTGGTTGTCTTGTATTGGTTTGCATGTCTGGTACCCTAATACATATTCAATCTGGTTTTGATATACTCATGGGTTGGGTTCTAGTCAAAGCTAACCTAAGTTTTCTGTCATGAATTCATTTTTTCCTCTACAAAATCTACTCCCTTGGGAGGTTGAGTGCACAATCCATTTTTAGTTTCAGTATTTTGGGACATACTCTCTTTAGAAATATATATTACTCTTCCTTTCTATGATTGATGACTCCCTCACTCTCCTTCGTCTCGTCGCTTCTGTAACATTGATTATAGATCGTCATTGTCTCTTGCTCGCCCCTCCCTTGTTTGTCCATAATCCTACTCACTGCTAATACATTGCCCCAGGCGATGTTTACCTAACCATCGTGGTGGCACTTCAGGCACATATTCCTTCATCCATGACATCTCTTTGGTTGGGAATCAGTGGCTTATCACTTTGATTCGGTTCCCCTTGAAGTGAGGAATTGGATTATTCACTTAGAGGCAAGGGAGTTTGGGGATCGAATATATTTTTTTGACTCTAAGATCAGCGACAACACCTTTAGGTGGACTCATGACCCAAGAAAATTCAAAAAGATGAGGACCTATTTCCTCCACTCAGTGTCTGTGCACCATCAACTAGAAACCTTGCTTCACATGGTCATCCACAATAAACAAGTTGACAATTATAAGTTATTTGTAGTTAGGAGGAAATCAAACAAATTCTTCGGCATATTAGATACAATCTCGATGATGTCATGGCCAAATTAACCTAGTTAGAGTGTTTTGTGGTGTCAGACTCAGATTTTGGATCTGATACGTAACATGAAGCACTAGCAGTCTATAAAAATAACTCAAAATTTGCAGTTGCTAATGAAATCAGATTGAGATCGATAGACACAAATTTCTTCTACTTAATCTGTAGAAAGGAAAACATACAATAGAAACACATGCGATCATTCAATTACAATGAACATAATATTTTTACTAGGAAACCCAATTGGGAAAAATCCCTCCTCTATTTTTATTATATCAGATGAAAAAATGATCTATTACAATGACAACTTCAATCCTTGAAGCTCAACCTGCATTACAATATTGGTCTCATCCTGAATCTGCTCTCGCTAATACTTAACCAAAATAGGCTTCCCACTTCCTCCTATTTCTTTCCACAATTCTTGCTCCTAAAGAATAGGAAGAGCCCCTATTTTCTTGTGCAATCCCAATATAATTCCTCACCTACTACATGCAAACTCTATACACAACAATATACAACAATAAATACAATTATGCCTTTTCCCTCCACTCATCTAGGAAATGCCAATTGCATGCATGACTAGGACTATTTTTAGTAAATTTACTAGTTGATTGAGAGATCAGTGGGCTAAAAAAAATTACAACTACTCAACTAAACTCATACTCACTCTATTCATGACTAGACCTCAGCTAACTAAGTTTCATTACTAGATTGCTACATCTTAGCAATCAATTCATGCACAACTCTACATCTTTCCCACAAAATCGAATTGACTGACTTAACTAAGTGACTTGGTGTTGCCACTTCTGTTAACTACAACTCAAGTCATCATGTTGATGTGGAAATTCAAATTTATCCATTTGATGAAGGCACAAGTGAAGTGAAGCCTTTTCTTGTTACAATTTAACATAGTCATCAACATTCCAGTAGGGATCTCGCCCCAAGGAAATTCCAATCCACTCTCTCCAATTTTCATATCAAATTAACAATTTCCCGTGGTTTTTTTCATCTCCTTTAACAAACATGTTACTACTAGTTTTTATGTGTTCATTTCGTCATCATGGGTTCTTAGTATGTCATTTTCAAACATTGATTTTTTGTATGGTTTACTCAGAATACACTCATGCAATGTAACTATATAGGAGTAGCCTTGTCTCCCTAGATTGATCCTTTGTAAGTTTTTTGAACAAGTCTTTGGGAGGTTAATTTTGGTATCAAAGGTCTTTACTAATAGGAATGGTGAATTTTGTATTCACTATTGGGAATATGGGACCCTGGTAGAAATAAGCTATCAATGTAATAACAACTATCAATAATATAATGATATTTATGAATCTTACCAAAAAATGGTATAAAAAGACTTTTATGTTTAGTAAAATATTTTTTTGTATGTTTGGCATATGTGAGGCTACATCATGGTCATGTCCAAGAATAACACTCAAATAGGAGAGGGACTAAAACGGTGACTTAACATTTAAGAGTGCCTTAACAAGGCACCCAATCACCCCATGGACTTAATAAAATATTATAAATATTGATGAGATTGATTATAGTATATGTATAATTTGTATATTAATATTCAATTCATTTTACAATATGAAAATGCAAAAATATTATAAATATTGATGAGATTGATTATTGGTATATGTCTAGTTTGTATATTAATATTCAATTCATTTTACAATATGAAAATGCAAAAATATTATAAATATTGATGATTTTGATTATTAGTATATGTCTAATTTGTATATTAATATTCAATTCATTTTACAATATGAAAATGAAAAAATATTATAAACATTAATGAGATTGATTATTAATATATTTCTAACTTTTATATTAATATTCAATTATTTCACAATAAAACTAATATAATTATTAAATTTTAATTCAAATTAAAATATCAACCATATTTGTTTATGTATATACAAAATGATATACTAACATACCAGGAAATTTTAACCAACTTATATACCATATTATAACAAAACATATATATACATATCACCAAATGAATCTCATAGAATAATAATTAGTTCCCTCCGCATCTTAATTATGTAATAACATGATAAAAAAATAAGAATTCAATGAAATAAAGGTTTTTAACATTTTAGAGATGCATTAAATATACATAATTTAAAAATAGGAGAATACGTTTTATTTTCTAAATCAACCACATGATCATAAGCATACAATAATATAATAATAAACCAACTAATTGAAAAATAACTTCAATCATATGAAAGTTTTTGAAAAAAGCATAATTATAGTTCTAGTGGCTAAGCTTGTAGAGTTTTAACATTGTTTTATCACTATTCTTTTAGCATACTTTATTTCATCCTTACTTTATGAATAAAATAATTTCATGGCATGTAATAAGATAAAAGAATTAGTTAGTATAACCTAATTAATACATTAATTTATAACATACTTAACTAGCTACTCTTGTTAGTAAACAGTTATACGAAATTGTATGGATAAATTTATGAAATGATTTTTAATGGAGAAGCTCTTCTCTACACTAGTAGGATGTGTATTTTTTCTGTTAATTTATAAAAATATAAAATAAGACCATATAAAATTGTTAATTTCTAACCAATTACCACAAAATTAGGTTAATGATGCTTTAAAAAAAACCTTTTTTTAAGAAAAAGTTCAATGTAAGAATGCAAAGCAAGTTTTAATATTGATGCTAAAAAATTATAATAATAACAACAACAACTAAAAAGCTTAAACAACTGGATAATCTTAATGGGAAATAGGTTTCTCAAATATAATTGAATATTCCTTAAACAATTGGATAATCTTAATTGGAAATAGGTTTCTTAAGTATAATTGACTATTCCTTGGCCTTTTATTGCTGTGTTTTAGGGTTTACTTCTTGCACAACCTTCTCATAATTGATAATGTCCTTCTATTTAAACAACATGGATATGTTTTTCCAAATATAATACTAGTTGGTTTGTTTTTCCTTTTTCTTTCCACCTTAGGCAAATTAATTCCTAAGAATTTGTTCAAAAGCATATAAAATGATAAAATGAAAAATTTAGTGAAAATGCATAATTAAATAGAAAATATAAAAATAAGAGTAATTCAATTATTTGTTTTGATGTTGTATCTTACATTTTTGATCATTCTCTACAAAGTCTAATTTTCACTAAAACATGTGACAAATTTTCACATAAATCATGTTGTATTATATTTTGTTTATTTTAAATGTTTATTTCACTTTATATTTCCGAATAATGTTTAATGGAAAATTAAGCCATT
Source organism: Pinus taeda (assembly GCA_000404065.3). NCBI lineage: Eukaryota > Viridiplantae > Streptophyta > Pinopsida > Pinales > Pinaceae > Pinus > Pinus taeda. The sequence continues at coordinate 7,140 of APFE030863610.1, read as the reverse complement.
TCATACTTGGGAACATATTCAAGTTAATGGATATATTGTTATAGATGATTTGCATCTTATGTCTTCCTTTAGGGAAAATAATTGTCTTAGTTCATCATCATTTTTATACTATGTGTTCAAACATCAATATATATATCATAAACTAAATAAATACGATGATTAATGCAGTATATAGGCCTCCATTGATACTTTAATGTACACTCTAGATTCCAAGAAGATTATATGGTTACAACTCATGAAGAAGATGATTCCACTTTATCACTAAGGGAAGAACAAGAAATTATAAATGACGAGTCTTATCATAATATATGTAAACAATAAGAGGTACTTCATAATCCCATTGAACAATAAGGATAAGAAAATGAAGGTAAATCAATTGGAGGACATGCTGGGAATGATTCACTTCATGAAGAACATGACCTTATTGGAAATCACAAGAATCAATAGGAAAATCAAATATGTCATGAATCCATCAAGGAAGATAAGTTGATCGAAATTAAAGATGAGGTTAAGAAGACAAACCTCAATGATGAAAATAACTAAATTTTTATTTTGCCTCCTTCTGAAGACAATGACTTTGAAACTTTCACCTTTCTCCAAACATTTGTTTTATCCTTTAATAATGTAGAAAGGGAAGAGTTTGTTAATGCATTATTTTATGAAGAACAACCTTATGGGTCAACCATTTAAGATTACCTTGATGGAATCCTAGATTTCCAAACCCTTGTTTCCCATCCATGTGAAGTGATGAATTCTTCCCCTTTTCAAAATTCTAAACTCTAGGATTCATTCTTAGATAATTTTGGAAGGTTGGAATTTAAACAAGAACTCATAGACCTTCCTTCATGCCATGAAGCATGAAATGGTCTTGATGAGTTTGTTTACATTGGAAGAAATGATTGAGATATAAGATAATTTTACTTTGAAGTGGATCCCATTTATGATATTGACTAGAAGGTGAAGATGATATTGATAAACTTGTACATAATGAACATCCGAACTTAGATATTTTTTAAATATCTACTAATACTAGCGTTGAAGAAGATGGAATAATTTTTCCTCATCTTTTGGAAAAGGTTAGTTGTGAGGAAGTTGTCATAGATGTTGAGTGTCCATTACCTTGTATTTTAGAAATTATGGCCTTGACCTATGAGTGCTTTCACACTTTTTTCTTTCTCTTTGACTTGTGATTTCTTTCCTCTTTATTTGGATTGGATCATTATATTGTTTTTCATATATCTGAATCAGGGTGGAAAAATTGGAGGAATCAACTTGTAGGATTAGTTTTATCGACATTATCCTATTTGGATAATTAGAGTTTGAAACCTTCTGGTGCCATTTTGAGGCCTTAAATCACTTTTTTTTGGATAAAACCTTCCCACCTAAGTTTTACACCCCATGACACTATTTTACGTTCAAATATATTTTCAACAGTGTAATCATCACATTAATCAGGGTTCGTCTACAAAATGTATGCCCCCTGAAAGTTGACCTACCATTCTTGACCACCATGGTTTGAGAGGATGCCACATTAGTGCTCATTACTCATGGAAAATGGGCTAGTGACATGGGGAGTTGGAAGAGGACTCTAGAAGGGTCAAATATGTAACTCTAGTTGAGAGTTGAAGGAGTCAAACTTGACCCCTAGTTAGCTATCAGGCTATGTTATAACTAGGCCACTAGAAGAAGAATGAGTTCCATTCATTTTGATTGTATCTTATTCCACAGTAGAGAAGAAAAAATGGGAGTGGGAGTGAGAGAGTATAAAAGAGCAAGTTAGTGTTTCATAATATCTTATCATGGAAAAGGTATAAGGTGACTCCATGGAAAGTGCCTTCTCCTTTGTACTTGCTTTATTTCTATTCCAAACAGGAAAAAGGAGCAGAGAAACCTCACCTTCTAGTTGGGTTTTTTCCTGTAAGGGTTTCTTAGAGCATATATTATGTTCATTTTGGTTGGTGTGTGATTTTATTTTATTTTTCTTTATTTTTTATATTTTTACCTATTACATGCATAGGTAGAAAATAATAATTAATAAACATGGAATCTAAGGAAATTAACCCTCATAGTCTATATTTTTAGTTTCCTTTTATTAGATATATTGTGACAAAATATCCAATGGAATATCCATGAAAGTTTACAGATCATATTGGTATCATAGTAGGTTTATTTGGGGAATCTTGTGGGAATTTGCATGGGATCCAAGAAGAAGTTTAACATAAAGTTGTAAAATCCTAGCAATGGCCAACAAGCATATTTACATAACCCTAATCTAGTAGAGGAGAGATTATTAAGTTTGGAAGGATAGGTCATGAATATCACCTACAATATGAACCTCCTTATGGTGACTCTAGCAAATAAGTTTTGAATCAAAGAAAGTGGAGGATCCAACTCAAAGGTCAGATTGAAGGGAAAATTGGGGAAACATGAAGACCTGAAAAAGGAGTCAAGGAAAGAACTTGAAAAAGAGCAGCCAAGTTTGAATGTTAACAAACATTCATAATCCCTATTCAAGATGGAAGTGAATGTTGACATCATGTTGTACCAACGTGAGATTGATGCCATAAAATTGAATCACTAGTCTCAACAATTAGAAGTATATGTTAACATTTACAACATGGAAGAGGAGTAGAAAATATAATTTTCTAGGTTGAAGTTAAATATTCATGCCCCTAACTTGGCGGGAAATCCATATGGAGACACTTAGTCTAGAGAGTGATCCCCCAATAACTAAGTCAAAATACTTTTGAACCCTCATAAATTCCAAATTCTACCCTATCAAGTATCTATAGGACCAATGGATTTGAAGAAACTACTTCAGGTAGAGGCAAGGGAAGAGTGTACAGGAGTACATGATTGAATTCAAGAATTTGACCATCATGTTAGGTATCTCTCCCAAGAGCTCAAAGGTACTCTTTAAGTTTTTAGGGGATCTATACAACCATCAATGAAAGTAGGTGAATTTCTTCAAGTCGAGGATGATGAATGAGGCTTGTGTGTAGGCATAACATCTGGAAAACATAGGCTAAAAGAAATGATAGTCAAGTTTTTCAAAATAGAAAAAGCACCAGGAAGCAGCTTCCATGTAAGGGAAGAAGAATTAGACAAGAGAAGAGGAAAATAATACAGTAGACACTACTCATCAATGCAAGAAAACTATAAATCATTTTAATTATTGCAACATTAATGGCCACACAGAGGAGAAGTGCTATAAATTGCATCCAAAGTTTAACTTGAAGAATTAGAACAAGGAAGAGAAGAAAAATAATATTATTACTACATATTCAAGAAATCATGTGGAAGTAAGCTCTGATGTGGATGAGAATATTTTCTATAACTCAATGCAGAAGGAGGTGAACCCAAGTAGCCTTCAACATGAAGAAGAGAATAATATGACCAAGCTCTTCCACATTAAGATTTAGGTCAAGAATACTAAGATTGATGCCCTATTTGACTCAAGTTCATAGGCTAATATCATAGCAATAAACCTAGTGAAAAAATTGGATTGGAGGTTCAATACCATCCTAGCCCATATCCATTGGGATGGGTAAACAAGGATGTAGAAATTAAGGTAACAAAATAGTGTAGGATAAAATTTCCTATCAGTGTTAATTTTACTGATGAAGTAGAATTGGTTGTAGTAATTCCACTTGATGTATATGGAGCTGTGTTTGGGAGTCCCTAAATGTATATGTCAGATACAATATTTATGTGATATCCAAATGAAATCACCTCATGAAGGGTAAAAAATCATTCATCATCAATGCACACAAAGGCAAGTCCAAAATTTCATTTTTAAGTGGCATCCAAGCCAAAAAATTAATCAGTTCTAGCAAGAAATAGGTATTATTATATGTAAGAGAAAATTATTCTAGTGAGATTGACAAGGGAAAAGGCATCTATGGAAAGGTGTACTAAAGAACAAAACAGCAACTGGATGGGTTGCTACAAGAATACATGGGAGTGTTCTAGGATACTAAATGGATACCATAGAAGAGAGAAGTGGAGCATTAAATCCAACTATTCTTGGACACTCCATTGCCAAACATTGGGCTATATAGAAAATATGTTTTGGAAGTAGGAAAAGTGAAGAAGAGGTGCAACGACTGCTAGAGTGTGGTGTATTTGACCAATTTTCTCACCTTATAGTTCAATAGTTTGGCTAGATGGGTATACTATCAATGTTTTATGGCACTGGCGAGATCTAATTCATAGCAAAGAGAGAAAAATAAGGTAGTCTGTTATGTGAGATCTAGCATATATGAAATATTTGCATATATAGAAGTCATATATAGAAGTTGCGGATATACGGAAGATATGCACATATACGGAATATATGCTTATACAGAAGATGTGTGTATATATAGAAGTTGTGCATATATGCATACATGCATATCTTCCTTATATGTGTATCTTCTGTATATGCGCATATCTTACGCATATGTGCAGTTTCCATACATGTGTAGTTTCTGTATATGCGTAGCTTCTGTATATGAACATATCTTTCTTATATACACATATCTTTCAAATATGTGTAGCTTCCGTATATGCACATATATTTCGTATATGTGCAACTTTTGTACATGTGCCTCTAATGTATATGCGTAACTTCTTGATATGCACATATATGAAAAATATGCACATATACATAAGAAGTGCACATACAAAAGTTGTTCTTATACAATAAAAACTTGTGCATATACAATAAAAACTTGTGCATATACGAAAAAATTTCATATATGGAAGTCATAGATTCTATATGAAAGATGTGAGCATATATGGAAGTTGCACATATACGGAAGCTACACTAAAGATACACATATACAGAAGTTATGCATATATGTGTGTATGTGCACAACTTCTTTTGACTCAAATTTAAAGAAACTATAAGAGAAAAATATTCAACACATTATGGAGATTGATTGTTTAAAAGAATCAATGATGGAGCAATATCATTTTTTGAAACAAGATTATGATGTCTTGTCTCAACAGCTAATTGAGAAGGATGAGGTCATTCAAAAGCTACAAGAGTCTAAGAAGGAACTTAAAATGGAAGTTAGTCTTCTTCAAAAATTTGAGATGGAGACAGTGGATGTTTAGGTGCCAAGCTCTCTTTACACACTTAATAATGTTGATTATCAAAATACTGAAGTTGATGATCATGACACATCATATGCCTTTGTCATACCCAGTTTTGAAAATCATACTATTGGTATTGGATCCCGATTACTGAGCAAAATGGGATATGTTAGAGGAGGACTTGGGAAGAATGAACGGGAATTGTTACTCCTATTAACCCTATAGTGCAGACATCAATAGAAGGTCTTGGATATGATCATGTTGTTGCCTCATCACCAACATCCAACTGTGAGGTGCTTGAAGAAAATGCTCCTAATAAACATATTGATGACATAGCTGCTAGTTTCATTCCAGATGAAAATCTTGTGGCACTTGACTTTGAGTCTGAAAATTAAAAATTGAGCTATATGCAGATCCTCATCAAAATAAATTACCCAAACACCAACATTATTAATCAACTAGTAGTCCAACATTCAGATCGTTGTCGAAAATACATGAAAGAATGAATTGTGGACCATTGCCAACCATCGGGATCAGCCGTGGATGGATCGATGAATGGTCCTAGCATCATTTGAACCAATGCTTGAAGAATTCATATCATTTTATTGCATTAATTTTTTGTTGTTGATTGCAATTGTTCCCTTAGTTGTGCTTCAGGGGGCATTTGCTGACAATGAACACTGTTGATTCTTTCTTCTTCCGTAGTTGTGTTTTAGGGGAGGTAGTTAGATTGTGACAAAAATCATTATCATTGCTTTGTTGACAATTGTCATATTTTGTGTTTAATTAGTGTGATGGTGATAGTGCACAAACAACTTTAGGAGTGTTGTTGTACAACATTTTCTATACTTACATGCCTCATTAGTTGTTTGTTGATTGATGGTGTTGCTTCTATTTGAAGCCTTGTCCTGGTTATTTATAGGAACCTAATTTCTCTGCAGTTTTTTGGAGAAATTGACAGTGTTTTCCACCCTTGTGCCTCTGCAAAAATCCTACTTCAAAGATCAATCGACCTCATTGAGGTTTCATGGCTCTCATCTTTACAGTTTTGGTACTTCAACATTTCCTACTTCTTGATTGGAGTAGGCCTATGTTCTTTCCATTCAATGGATGATTATGGGATCTACAATTTCAACTCCATGAAAATTTGAGTACTGACATCTTTCTCTCTCTTTTTTTTTTTTTGGGGGGGGGGGGGGAGTTTTCTCCTACATGTTTTTCTCTCTTTCTCTGCTTATGAGAATTTTACATGGGTACCTAATCAATCATTGTTTCCAAGATCTATTCTTTATTTTTTTTTTAGTTACTCCCTATGTTTTGCTTAATGGGGGTGTCAGAGTTGGTTTTTCCAATGCCTCATTTCCCTATGAGATAAGTATGATGAGCTATAAGCTCACATAGGGACTTGCATTTGTCAATTTCTCATTGTTATCCTTAAGCAACACTCGGCCTCCTCCATTTCTATATAATGGAGATCTTCTATGTACTTTTACATAACATTATGAGTAATATAATACTCTTACAGGTAGCAATGCTCGATCGTGGGAAGATAAGAGGTATGAATAGAATAAGGAAGGTAAAATTGATTTAGTGAAAAAAAATACATTCAATTACATCTTCATATCATAAATGAAAAATCAATGGAGTGACTGCTAAGTCTACGAAGGTATACAGATTCTACCCCCTCTAGTTTTGAATCTATGACCTTATATGAGAAAACACATGCTCTTAACCATTAGGCCCACTCAAGTTATATAACAACTAATAATAATGAAAATTACTAATGACAATAAAATTAGTAAGAACATAAGACAATATGATTTGTAGAAGTTAAAAGAGTGAAAACTACACACATTCTAAAAATTCAAATTTAATATTTCATCAATTATATAATTAAATAATATAGGAATCTTAAAAAAAAACAAACCGTAGTAAAATCATATTTGATAATTTTCAAACATCTACTTAAATACAATACAATCTCACACTATGGAAGCTTTTTAATATCATTAGGGATCACCACTTCAAATTACATCCCTAAACATTGAGATAATTCAGATT
>APFE030863608.1:0-14507 GCA_000404065.3 Pinus taeda | reverse complement strand
CCACATCCTCGTTTTCCAACTTCAATTTCATAGGAAAACACTAACACTTGCTCTGATACCAGTATGATGGGACCAACCCACAATTTCCACACACTGAGAATTAACAATAGTGTGATTGCTTAATCCATGAACATATAGTTAAACAATGATTAGGCTCTAACTCTGGTGGTTAGAGGTTAATTGTGAGATGGTTCTAGATTTATGTTGGTTGGCATTTGTGTTAGAATTTATTACTGTAGAGCTGGTAGTACGCACCTCGGTTATCATTTCCCGATCTTTTCTCTATGCCAAAACCTTGGTTACCATGTCATTTTTCATTTTTACATTTGCAATTCTGTTGCACTAAGGGTTTAGTCTGGCAGTTCTTTTTTGTGCTATATATGGCCAGAAATGAGCCATTGGCTCTGCCTACACCAGCTATGGGCTGTGCTACTTGCTGGTGTGGATCTGTCACTCATTCTAGTGACTAGTTTGCTTGGCTCTTTGGCACAGAATGACGGCTTTCTCGTTCGTGTGAGAAAAGGACCACTGTATTTGTCTTCTTTAGTCTTTCAACTGGTATTTGCTCTTATATTCTCTCATTTTGTTATGGTTCTATTTGCTAAATTTGGTTAATGGCTTTGCATGCTTCAGGTTGTAGTCGTGGTGGCCTCCTTCTGCTCACAATGACTCTTTAAGTAAGCTTTCTATCCATGATTTATTTTTTCCCTCGTCTTTTTCCAGTTCTAACAATGATTTCTCCTCATTCTCAGGTTGTCGCCATGGACTGTGGCTCAATGGCTTGCATTCTTTCTGTGCAGATAAACCTCCAGGTATATGCTTTTCTCGCTGTGTATAAATTTCGCTACCCTTCATTTTTTTTCCTCTGCTCATAGTTGGCTTGACATGATTGCCCTATTTTGGTCTCGCAAGTCGGGGGTTTGCTCTTGGATCTGGCTGGTATGAGTGCCTTGGCTCTTACCCGGTAAGCTCTACCACTGTCATCAACTCGTGTTTAAGATTAGGGTCGGTTGGTTTTTGTTGGACTGAGTTCCCAATACTTGTTCATTTATGTCCCTCTGTCATCACTATGCAACCTGGGTTAACTTGATACAACCCTTGTTTATATTTCACTCTTTTGTAACTGTAAATTTGTATTGAAGGGTGGCCATCCCAAAACCCTTGTCTGGGGTTTTGTTGGTTCGTTGGTTTTGTTTTCTTTTCACTCTGTCTGGTGGGTTAACCCTGGACTGTCATATGTAAACAAATGTATGCCTTTTTTGTCGGAATGAAAAGAAAATTACGATGGATTTGGTTTATACTTGTTACCTCTATCTTGGTTTGATTACTTAGCATTCAGGTTCTCATTCTTGCTCTGATTGTTTTTAATGCACTTGACTCTTCTGACCATGGGATTTATTTGCTAATTGCTAACCTTCGTGTTGGAAACTCGCATGCAATTCTTACTGTCTATGTTTTTTTCTTTAGGAGAGAAAGCAAATGAAAGTATACTCATGCACCATATCTGCTATTCTGGTTTATTCAATGATTAGGGAAGAAAAATATAGATATATGTTACAAGACTGTTACAGATGGATGGATTCTAAATGAATGAAAATTTCTCTGTCTTTTATTACTGTACTTGTATGCTAAACCCTCAGAATGATTTACAATTTTGTATTTGTACTTATTTGTCCATAGTTATCTGAACCGTGCATAGTTACTTTTCAGTTGTTTATTCTGTTAGTTACATAATTGTTATTTCAGTCAGTTCTTCTAGTACTGCAAGATTTTTACACTTTGACATGATTGTCTTTTTCTTTTCTAAAATGAAAGAAATAGTTAGAAGACCATTATTCACTAAAAGACAGACAACTATGACAGAGACCCTAACTAACTGTATTGTTCCCTAACTAATCATGAAAAAAAAAAACAAGTCCCAACATTCTGTTTTGAATAATTAAACATAAAGAAACCAAACACTGGTAAACTTTCCACCTTGGCGAAGACCAACACCCGGTCATGGTGCCCTTAGCTGGATGCTCCTACATCAGATCTTGGTTAAATCTGGGATATTTGTCAACTCGAATCAAGTTTGGTATCAGAGTGATCTTCACATGAATGTGAATTGCGAGTGTGAACAATGGAACATGCACAGATGGAGGATGAAAAATAGATATATGAGACCATGCTCAAAGTGTTCCAAAAGATGGAAATAATGTATGATGCTCTACAAAAAGAGATAAAGGAAAAGCAATGATTACAACTTTAGTTGTGAGCAATGGAAGAGGCCATGGAAGAACTGAAGCACAACAATTGGAGTCTTCAAGAAGATAACACCAAATTGAAGGTACTTCTAGGAGAAGACAAAGAGGAGAAACAGAGCTAACTATGACAACTACAAGCTAAGGATGAGGACTTGGAAACGTTACAGTGTCATGCGTGTGAGGTAAAACGTAATTCCCTAACTTCATGTATGTGTCATGATGTTGACTTCGTTATTTTTGAAAATCATACTATTGGAATTGGATCCAAACTGTTGAGAAAAATGGGGTATGAAGGAAAATTCTTGGGCGTTAATGGCGAAGGCATTGTCAAGCCCATCAAAGTAGAGGAATTACCCCATCATACAGGACTTGGGTATGTCATGAAGGAAGTTGGGGAATGCGCCAAGACAACCAGTGAACCACAAACAATAGATGATTCAAATCCCTCATCAGTTCTTTCGAACTCAACAGTGGAGGCAAAAGATTTTGATTTCCCTTCAGTTTCATCTTCACATAGTATGATTTCTGTTGGAAGTGTGGAGATACCAATTACAGGGACAAACATGAGGCTCCTTACTAGGATGAGGCACAAGGAAGAAGAAGAACTTGGTATTAATAGACAAGGCATAACTCAAGCATTCGAGGTTGTACAAAGACCTCAATTTGTAGGTTTGGGATACACTGAAGGAGAATGCTCGAAGGTGTCAGAAGCTCCCATGACATTATTGAAATCGTTGAGGAAAGAGAAGGATGGGAACACATCCCCATCCTCCCGAGGCAATGCCCATTACAGGGAAAGAGCTGACGCAAGCTCTCATCGCCATAATTACACTAGAGACAACGAGGGAGGTATAACAAGTCTCTATATTCAATTGTTCATTTTGATTATTATCATATTGTTAATAATGGACATAAATCATGGCATCAAAAAACATGTACTTTTTGTGGATTACATAACCCTACATTTGATGAGTGTTGGAAGAGAATGGAAACTCAAAAAAGGATAAGGCATGAAAGACCCTCTCACCAATAGGAAAAGAAGAAATTAAATAATATCTAGAGGAATAAGAGTTATTGTAGTCATTGCAATAGAAGTGGTCATCAAAAGGCTACATGTTGGAGGCTCATCCAGAGTAGCACCTTAAAGACAAAGCATCTAAGCATGAACTAAATGAAACGATTGTTCAACCTGTGAATGCAGCACAAGGAGATAACCCATTCACTTTGATAAGTGAGAAATGGTTCTTCTAAATGTTGTATTATGTCATGGTCTTATTTTTACTAGTCATTTGTTGCATTTTAAACTATAAAAGTGAGGATGTGTTTTCCATCACTTGTTCCAATAACAATGATGATTGGACTTATTTTGTGATGCATTTTAAACTATGAAAGTGATGATGTGTTTTCATCACTTGTTAAAGAAACAATAGTGTTTGGCCTTATTTTTGTAAATCATTTGTTGCAGTGATGATGTGTTTTCCATCACTTGTTAAGCAACAATGATATTTTGGCCTTGTTTTCATAGGTGGGGTATTATTTCCATTTTGATGTAAAGATGACCATAGAGTATGTGTTATAAAATCGTGGCAAATATGGGATGCTTCGGTCATTAGTTGGTCATGTAAATTAAGCATGTAATTTACAAAATAATGTCCTATAGGTTTCCGGAGGATGCATGTGTCGGCTCATTCCTTATGGCTTCGAAGCACAAAGGTGAAGGATAAGGAAGGGTGGCCTATTAGATAGTTGTAGGGTAGAAAATGTACAAAGAAGTTGCCAATTATTTCTCATGCTTTCGGAGGACCAAAAGCTCCTCAATGGGGAGGATTGATCCAAGTGGCTCTAGACACCTCCAAAAGTCATAGAGGACTCATAAAGGGTTGAAATGAAAAGTGTTCATATTGATCCCAGAGTAGCACTAGATCGAAGTGCCTGTCACCCTAATTCCAATGGTGTGAATGACACTCAAATTTGAGCTCGTATGAGTGAGAAAGATCCAGTCAATGTCTTGGTCAATGTTGGGTTATGGGCCAGGTTTAAGTGTCCTACAAATTGACCGTCAACCAGCGTGGGAACTTAGCTCCTGAGAGCGAGCGAATTTTTGCCTCCTTAATTTTTCTAATATCTCTTACATTAGAAAAAATCAAAAAATGTTTATTATTATAAAAAAATAAAACAAATATTAAATTAGGTGGCAGGCCATGACCTCCGCCAACTCCATTGGAGGCAACATAAAAAAAAAACAAATTTTAAATAAAAGAAAGGCCGACAAGTTGCAACCCCCATCGGCCCCAACCATTACAATCAAAAAAATATTAAGGGTAGTTGACCATGACCCCGCCGCCCTGGAACCACGACACCTTACATCTCATATATATGTTATATATTAGAATTGGAAAGTGGGAGTTGAACCCACAACCACCGGTTTGTCGGCCACGCCCATGCGACGGTCCTACATGAAACTCCACCCAAAACAAATGTGATGGTTTTCAAACCATAAACAACACCAATTATATATAGCACTCTGACGATTATACAATGCGCCACCCAAATAGTTATCCATTATAAAAATGCACCATGTTAAAAATTAACGACAATAGTTATCAAACCATCACACTAAAAATCAAGTTGTCACCCAAAAATTATAATCGATTATAAAATGATATGTCGGAATTATGAGTGGTAGGATTTAATCCCCCAACCCCTCCTCAACCATATACCTTTTTTGCCACCATGCCAATGACACGGCTTTGGTAACTACACCAACCATCAGAGATTTAAACACTTGCACAGTGCAAACAGAGGAGGACGGACTCGACATAGAGATCGGGAGTTATAATATTTTAATTTTCATAGGTGAAACCATGCCTTGCCTAGAGGTAGGAGTAGAATCTTTGAGAATCTTGCAGGAATCGTCTAGATTCCTTAGAGGCTATAATATCCCAAATCCATAATGTAGCCAACTTTATACTCATTCTTCTCAGAATTTCGCAAGAATCTAAAAGGTGAGATTATTTCTTTTATTTGATTTGCAGATGTCCAGTCAACCCAAAGGAGGGAATCTTTGGAGAATCATGAGGGAATATAAATGATTCCTACAAGCCCAAATTTTGTCAGTGTTAGAACTTCGAAAATGGATAGTCTATTTTACACCTCTCAATAATACAAATTCATTAGTGTAGTGGGGTTTTGTGGCCAAGCCTTCTATTTTTCAACCATTTTCCAGGTTGGAGTGATGGTGTCAGATTTCAGAGTGTGGACAGTCAATCTTATGCCATTCGATGCCACGATTTTGATGGTGCATTAAGATCCAGTAGCTGAGTATTCCATTCTTCAGCCAACATAAAATTTGAGGTATATGAAGTTTTGTTTTCATGTACTTTGTTTATCATTTGCTCTTAGATGTAATATGTTGTTTTGATTCATGCTTGATGTATGATGTGGAATATTTGTGTCAATTTCATGTGAGATGTATTAATCATCGATTTTTATATATGTTTTGATTGAGATCCTTTGTTGCCATGATGGCGGGATACTCATTATCACCATGCGTAAGATAATGTCATGCTGATAGGATGTCTATTATGACTAATAGTTCCTGTAGCAGAACATCTCATGGAGAGACTTTGTCATTCATGTAGAGGGCACATGTCCTTGTATGATAGAAAACATAGTCCATATACATCCTCACCATTTCTAGCACATAATGAAGCAGCCAACACCATCTTGACACCAAGCTTGGAGATGTAGTCTGCACTAGACAAACTCCGCTATTAACGTCTCATCTTTATGATTTACTGATTTTCATTATGTTGCCATTTTCTTAAGCATGCATATATGTTCATTTATGCTCTATTAAAATGCAAGACTAACCACATCATGGGAGTAAAATATCTTGGTTAAATCAAGGATTTCATTCAACTCGGATCACAACTAATATCCATAGTAGTCTTTATATACATGAATTCAAAATATACATACCATATTTTATAATGCAATTTTAAGTTATCATAGTTTTAGACATCTACATCCAATTATAAGATTCATTCAAATGAAAAATGTAGACCTCGCATTTTGTAATTTGAATTTTAATAGATTCATTTTAAATAACTCAAGGAAAAGTTTTAAACAAAACCTAGGAATCATCTACTAAGATTATATTAATGACTGAATGTAAAATGTACCAACTAAATGATAATATGTAAAACTTTTAAAAGCATCAAACCATGCATGCATCATGCAAATTGTGGGCCATGTTTTATAATGAAATTTTATCTAACTTATGTTTGTGCATTCAAAGAAATTTATATTAAAAGTCAAATATCAACTAACATCCATAGTAGCCTTTCTATACATTAATGCAAAATGTACATATCATATTTTATAATACAATTTTAACTTATCATTGTTTCAGACATCTAGATTGAATTATAAGATTACTTCAAATGCAAAATGTAGACCTCACATTTTGTAATTTTTAATTTTGATAGACTCATTTTAATTAACTCAATGCAAAAAAACGTTAAACAAAACCTAGGAATCATCTACTAACATTATAGGAATGATTGAATGCAAAATGTACCAACTAAATGAAAATATGTAAAAACTTTAAAAGTGTCAAATCATGCATGCATCATTCAAATTGTGGGCCATGTTCTATAATACAATTATAGTTAACTTATGTTTATGCATTCAAATAACTTTATATTCAAAGTCAATTATGAATCGACATCCATAGAAGCCTTTCTATACATGAATGCAAAATGTACATACCATATTTTATAATGCAATTTTAAGTTAATTGTTTTATACATCTACACTGAATTATAAGATTCATTCAATGCAAAATGTAAACCTCACATTTTGTAATTTTAATAGATTCATTTTAAATAACTCAAGACAAAACAACTTTAATCAAAACCTCGAAATCATCTACTAACCTTATAGCCTGAATGATTGAATCCAAAATGTACCAACTAAATGCAAATATGTAAAATCTTTAAAAGCATCAAACCACACATGCATCATGCAAATTGTGGACCATGTTTTATAATGAAATTTTATGTAACTTATGTTTTTTCATTCAAACATCTTTATACTAAAAGTTAACAATCAATCAACATTGATAGTAGCCTTTATATACATGAATGAAAAATGTACATATACCATTTTTTATAATCCAATTTTAACTTATCATTATTTTAGACATCAATACTGAATTATAAGATTCATTCAAATGCGAATGTAGACCTAACATTTTGTAATTTCCAATTTCAATAGATTTATTTGAAATAACTTGACAAAACAACTTTAAACAAAACCTAAGAATCATCTGCTAACATTATAGGAATGGTTGAATGCAAAATATGCCAACTAAATTCAAAGTTACTTTCATTGCTACATATTCACGAACTTAATTATGTAAAGCCAAGTTTTAAGCATCAAACCATACATCATGCAAATTGTACCATGCAAAATGTACATAAACTCCAAAATTAGCATGTGTTAAATCATAATAAAGAGTTCAAGATTTAAAATATGTCCAAAATTTATATCATTATAAAAATAAATATTTAATAGAAAGTTTTCAAATAATAAGATGCATCAATTCATAATAACGAGTTTTACTTTAAATATGTCCAAAATTTATATCATGATAAAAATAAATATAACATTAAAGGGGACTATCAAATAAAAGTTGCATTCAACTTTGAAAATCCTGCTAAATTGTATGATTTTTTTCAACCTCTCCGTTGACTCATTTGAATTCATGGGTGCCATGCAAAACATGTGTTATTTCATATATATATAATTATCATTCTTTTAGAATTAAATTTTAATGTTTTTAAAATTGAATAAGAATGTAATATCAAAACAAAAATTATAAAAAGTTTCAAATTCCATGCAATACCTCATGGTGTTTCCTGTCCATTGTGCCCTTTTGGTGTTCACCATGCATTGCACCCTCCTGGATGCCTTGTACAACACATGTACATGTATATATTAAGATTTTTAAATTGCACATTAAAATTATGCATAAAATCGAAATATTAAAAAAATTGTTACACGACTATTTCAAATCATTTAGATGATCCTATCTCCATTTTTGAGTCCATCGCTAAAGTCTGTGACGAGTGAAAATCATCTCCACAAATTGAAAATTCCATAATTTTAAAAATATAAGCTACATCTATCTCATTTTTTAACGAAACTTGCAGTTCAATTTATAACAAGACATAAGTGAAATAGTCAACACTTGTGGCACATGTCCTAATAAGGAGGAAGAGGGTGGCGCTATGTACAAAACATCGGTCAAAATCAGAATCTGTTAAGATCTAATTATATATATATAATATATATATATATATATATATATATATATATATTATATATTATATTATATTATATTATATATATATATATATATATTATATATATATATATATAAGTATTTTTGTTTAAAAATATGTCCTCACATATATTGATACAATAAACGTAGAATAATAACTATATCAATATGAACTTTTTGAAGAAAAAAAATCCCTTCAAAATATCTTCATTTGAAACTTAATCTGGGACCATGAAATTATCAAAACTTTTGCTGAACAAATGAGTTAACTACAAATGGTGAACATATGGTATATTTGTCTTAGATTATATTTGAAAAAATAACAAAATGTATGTGAATCAACATTAACACATAGATTACAAATTACATTAAAATATCCACCCTAACAATTAACACATATTGATCCCACACCCTCTTCTTCATGAACAATTAGGTCTTTCCAACCATTATGATAGGCCTTTGCATATGCTTTAATATCCTCAGTATTCATATTATCTATCTCCTCATATTTTTTATATAGAAAATTAGCACATGCATTAGCTTGTGCTCATTGACAGTTTAGATAGATATCAATTTTGGTCAATGCATTATGTATGTAGTCTATAATGGTATCTGTTCCTTCTCGACCAATTTAAGAAGTGGTATCAGTATTTGACCGCAAAGTTACTAGACGATGAGTTTAGTGTACTAAAGGTGGTTTAGGGTGAGGCAATTTAGTATCACCTAATGTGTCATTACTATCATATAATTGATCTTTCCCTGTACCATAATATTGGGATGGAAGGTCATTATAATTGGGTTTCATACCCAAACATAGTTCTGCATAAAATAATTTTGCAAAATAAATTGGAACCTCGTCATGGTATCTTTCCATACGCTGCAAGGAACCTATCATACAAATGGATGGCTATATCAAAGTGCTTGAAATATTGCACCTTCAGTATGTTTTTCTTCAGCCCTTATTTGAAATTAAACATATATTTTTCATTTTCTTTTGTAACCCTTTTATTAACCTCAACCCATTTATCGAGACCCATCATTGCTTCCTTTCTATGCCTCATCATATCTATAAATGAATCTATGGTTGGCTCAAGCTTCTCCTAAATATCAAGAAATGGTCTTAGAGAGTGCACAACTATTTCTAAGATTTTCTACTCTCTGAACGGAGCTCCAAACTCCCAAGATCTTTCCACAACTTAGAATAATGACTTTTGTAGTTTTGTAATGTGCATTGTTGGAGATTTGTCTCCTAAGGAAGCTCATCTGGAATATCAGATGGATAAGTGATAGTTGGTGTCTCATCTTCTTCTTGAATTGTTTAGATTCGCTTACATCTACTTGGACCGATATTTTCACCCTCTCGATCAAGATATAAAATTACATAAATATATAAACATGTGAGTCAAATGTATTCATACATGTCTGCAAGATAAACATTTAAAAGCATATGTACATAGAATTGATTTAGATGTACAAATTTGTTTTAACATTGAAAATATATATATAATTTATCAAAATGATGTTGATCACCTAGAGAATGTTGACCATCCTGAGATTGATGACCACCCAAAGAATGTTGACCATCCTCACGCAACAACATAGTGAGCGAAGCATCTAAAAAAAATAGAAAAAAAATTAATATATATGTGGACATACATATGAATATACTTGTTTATCATTTAATTAAATCCACATAACCATACTTATATAATAAATACCACTATGTGAAAGATGGGCCTCCCTCGATTTATTTGATATTCTCTTTGATCCATGACCTCGACCTCCCCTTCTAGTAGGAACACGAGACTCTATTGATGTTCGCCTATTTACAATTCTTTTTAAAATTGCTATTTAAAAGGATCAAGAATTAAGAAGATTGTTTTAACCCTTGAAGTTAACTCATGTACTTAATTGATGTAACCCTTGAAATTACATCATGCATTTTAAGATCTTAAGATTGCTAGTTTAAAACATTGAAAGAATTCATAAAATTAATGTAACAATTTGAAGCTCTTCATTTAAAATATACTCAAGACTAAAAACACAAATGTTGAAGCACACACATTTTGAAAATTAAATACAAAAATTTCTAAAACATGTCAAGCTCACCAAGTTAGGCTTACATAGAGGGGGCACACATGGTATAGAATTGAAAAAAACACATGGTCATTAAAAATGACACATTTATAACTAAAAAGAACACACATATCGAAGATATATTCCAATTTCCATCAATAAATATTCACGGAGAACTTCGTAACACTAATTCATATTTCACACACAAATCTTGAATTGGCATTGCCCCATACAATAGATCACTATATATCATATTAACATTTGCATAATGTATTATGCTAAATGACTGAAATTGAGTCACAATATTTTTTTCTTCTCTGTGCAGTTGTTTTAACGTCTCTTTCTTAACTTGGTACACACCTTCCATATAGATGCACACAAGTTCAGAATTGGTGAAGACTACAATTCCATTCAATCCATACTCCTTATCTATTCCTAAGCCTTCTATCAATGCAATATAATGTGCTTCATTGCTTTTTCTTATTCCAGGTACATTCCTTTTCTTTTGGAGAACTTTTTTCGTCACATTATTTGCATAGCACATAAGTAATCATTTCTTTTCCAGGATTGGGATAATAGGAAAATTCTATGCATAATGTCCTTTCTTCAACCATTTTAATGGGTTTTTTATCCTTGTAAAAAATAAATTCAGTAAAATAAATTTAATATATTTATAAAGGTATGGTTAGATTATGTAAAAAGATCCCTATTTAGAACAAATTCTATCAGGAAGGCTAGGTAGAAATAAAGGTTGTTTTCTACTTGGTTGGATGGTTTGGAGAATTGCAGGAAGAAAAGAGATAGAGACTATAATTCAACTCAATTACAAATCTTATATTCATTCAACTTAGCTTCAACTCAATTGAAGGTTGAAAGTATTTAGTATTTTTATATTCATTCTAAGAGATACAAATCTTTCTAATTCAACTTAGCTTCAAAATCACCCAAGTTTGAAAGTATTTATTAATTTATTTTTATTTCCACTCTTGGAAATTAAACACTTATTGTGCATTTCTATAAAATTTGTTTATTAAATATATAATACATGTTTATTTATATGCCATGTATGGGTCTATTTATATGCTCTTTAAAAACTATAGTTAAGAAAGGAAAAAACATATTAAAATTGAAAAAAATCATAGACCCAATTTTATTCTAGTAAATTTAATATCTATGTCTCCTTCTTAAAATTAAATCAGTAACATTAAAATTAAATCACCAAAAAAGATGAAAAATCAATGCCAACACTCTAATTAGCTTCAATTTCATGCACCCAACAAAATACAAATGAAAACTATGTATCTAAAAAAGAAACTACTACTTGAAAAGAGAAAGTACAGGGACCTTCAATTAAGTATAATTTGTCTCATCTTAGGAAGCTAATATGACCCATGTTCTAAGAAAATAGGGAAGATTGAAGTCAATTACACATAATGAAAATGAAGCATAAATGAGCATGTATTCTACCTCATATTAGGAAGCTAATAAGACCCATGTTCCAAGAAAATAGGGAATCTTGAAGTGAATTAGACATAGTGAACATGGAAACATAAATGAACATATAACAACATAAGCAAGTAAAGTATGTTACCAAGAAGCATCAAGGTTGTTCTTCAATATAGATGAAGGTACAACAAGTCAACCCAATAATCTTAAAATTAAAACACCAAAAATAGATGACAAAGTAATGGAAGCACTCTAATTAGCTTCAATCTCATGCACCCAACAAAATAAAAATGAAAAAGATGTATCTAAAAAAGAAATAACTACTTGAAAAGAGGAATTACAACAACAGTCAATTAAGTGTATTCAGCCTCATATTAGGAAGCTAATAAAACCCATGTTCCAAGAAAATAGTGAAGCTTGAAGTGAATTACACATAATGAAAAAGGAAACATAAATGAACATATAACAACAGAAGCAAGGAAATCATGTTACCAAGAAGCATCAAGGTTGTTCTAGAAGATAAATCAAGGGAGAAGACATGAACCCAATAATATTAAAATTAAAACACCAGAAATAGATGACAAAGCAATGCTAACACTCTAAATAGCAACCCAATAACATTAAAATAAAAAAACCAAACGTAGATGAAAAAGCAATGACAACACTCTAATTAGAAACCCAATAACATTAAAATTAAAGCACCGAAAATAGATGAGAAATAAATGCCAACACTCTAATTAGCTTCAATCTCATGCCCCCAACAAAATCGAAATGAAAAAGATT
This sequence comes from Pinus taeda, assembly GCA_000404065.3. NCBI lineage: Eukaryota > Viridiplantae > Streptophyta > Pinopsida > Pinales > Pinaceae > Pinus > Pinus taeda. The sequence continues at coordinate 1,607 of APFE030863608.1, read as the reverse complement.
TATCTCAAAAATAAACTACTACTCTAAAAGAGAAAGTACAAGAACCTTAAATTAAGTATTATGCCTCATCTTAGCAAGCTTATAAGACTCATGTTCCAAGAAAATAGGGAAGCAAGTGAATTACGTATAATGAATAGGGAAACATAAATGAACTTATAATAATAGAAGCAAGGATATTATGTTACCAAGAAGCATCAAGGTTGTTCTACAAGATAAATCAAGGTAGAAAAAAGTCAACCTAATAACATTAAAATAAAAAAACCAAAAATATATGACAAAGAAATGTCAACACTCTAATTAGCAACCCAATAATATTAAAATTAAAACACACAAAATAGATGACAAAGAAATTCCAACACTCTAATTAGCTTCAATCTCATGCACCCAACAAAATAGAAATGAAAAAGATGTATCTCAAAAACAAGCTAATACCTGAAAAGAGAAAGTACAAGAACCTTCAATTAAGTATATGATGTCTCAACTTAGAATTCTAATAAGGCCCATGTTCCAAGAAAATAGGGAAGCAAGGTGAATTCCACATAATAAAAAATGAAACATAAATGGAAATATAACAACAGAAACAAGTAAAATATGTTACCAAGAAAGATCAAGGTTGTTCAATGGCCATGGTATCATCATCTTTTTAATTGGTGGCCTCTCTCTTGATCAAAGTTTTCATTTTGTCAATTAAAATGTTATGTGCTAAGAAGATGGGTATATGATACTAGCATTAATGATAGGTGCATCATTTATATTTCTTTGGAATTGCATCATATGTCAATATTCTCAGGATAAAACATTTTGATTGAGTAGGGTCTCCTAATAATGGTAGGGTTTTTTCTCAAAGCGTTTTGGTGCATTTGGACCATAGTTCTATGAGATAAATCAAGTTAGAACATTCAACTGACGGAAAATTTAAATTAAAAAACCAAATAAGGTTAGAAGCAAAGCAAACACTTAAGTAGCTTTATTATCATGCACCCAATAAAATAGAAATGAAAAAGACGTATCTAAAAAAGAAACTTCTACTTGAAAAGAGAAAGTATAAGAACCTTCAATTACGCTTATTTTGTCTCATCTTAGAAATCTAATAAGACTTGTGTTCCAAGAAAATAGGGAAGATTGTAATGAATTACACATAATCAAAAAGGAAACATCAAGGTTACCAAGAAGAATCAAGGTTGTCATACGAAATAAATCAAAGTAGAACAAGTCAACCCAATAACATTAAAATTAAAGCACCAAAAGTAGATGACAAAGAAATGCCAACACTCTAATTATATTCAATCTCAAGCACCCAACAAAATAGAAATGAAAAAGATGTATCTCAAAAAGAAACTACTACATGAAAAGAGAAAGTACAAGAACCTTCAATTAAGTGTATTTTGCCTCATCTTAGGAAGCTAATAAGAGCCATGTTCCAAAGAAATAGGGAAGCCTGAAGTGAATTACACATAATGAAAAGAAAACATAAATGAAGTAGTTATGTTGTAAAGGGAAGCAAAAGTGAGGTGGAAGAAATTAATAATGTGGAAGATTGAAATTGATAATATTATTATCCTTTGAAATTATTATTGTCAAGTGACCTGGTTAAATCGGTCATTTAT
>APFE030863607.1:208312-248156 GCA_000404065.3 Pinus taeda | reverse complement strand
ATAATATGTGCAAGGGGTCTTTCTTTTTCTCCCACCTATTGATAAAGGACTGATATAAGGCTTCTGGGTCTCCTATGGAATTGGCTAGGAGTGCTCTAAGCCAAGTCCTGACATCACCGGTCAAACTTTGGACAAAAATCTTCATTCTTACACTGTCATCATCAATATCATAACTCTCAAAGTAATCTTGCATTTTCTTTGTATGCTGAAGGGCTGTGCAGGAATTTGTGCTATCAAAATAGGTAATTTTTGTCTGGTAATCCTGAGGCATAGCCCCAGGATTTGCAGGCAGTTGTAAAGGTGCATATCTATTCGCCATATTAACAGGGATAAGTGGAACAACAGGGATAAGTGGAACAACTGGGGCAACTGGGATATTTGGAGTAGTAGTGGTGGAATGTGGAGTGGATGGAGGTGTGGAAACAGGGTTTGTAGAACTGAATGTTGAACAAGGGGAAGTAGGGTTTGAGCGAAACAGAACTTTAACAGGGGTTGCAAAATGGCTACGCTGCACTATTTCAGGACTAGAAGCAATCAAACCTTCTTGTGGCTCTTGTTTTCTAATGATATTAGGAATTATATTGGGGTTTTCAAAAATAGCTGGGGGATTCGGATGTGGATTTGATCTTGTGTAACGTGAATGCTTCGTGGGAGCTAGCTTCTAGCTTGTTTTTGGGAATTTTTCTAAGAATACAAGTTAACAGAAACTTTTAAAGGTCGGTTTCTTCCTCTTCGGAGCTTCGGACTGGTTTTGTGAGATTATCTGAGGAAGGTCCCCAACGGAGTCGCCATTATGTTATCACTCAGCTTGTCCCTAAGCTCCTGAAGGGATACAGCCGAGGTAACCACAAACCAATCTTTGGATTACAGGTTCTAGCCCACCTGTAATCAGAGAGGGATCTCTCTTGATGATTTATCTTTGTTGATGATGATTTTAGGCTAGCTATTGGGTTCAGTGGGTTTTGTTTAGGTTTGGATGGTGTTTGAATGGAAGGAAGATGCGTTCAAGAAGAGAGGCATGCATAGAGTGATAAGTTTCAAACCATTGGGCATGGAGTCAAGGAGTAGGACCGCAGGTAGGCTTTCTTGATCAAAAGAGGAATATGGAGCAAGGTAGCTGCACATGAAACAACCTTCAAGCTAAAGAGATGGAGTGAAATGTAAGGAATGAGAGGCAATTAAGAATCTCTCAATAAGCTTAACAAAGGGAAGGAAAATGAGCTCTATCTAGGGGCAATTAAGAATCCCTGGATAACTGTCATACATGGTGAATTAGGGAAAATATGAGCTATGTGGAATTCATATTTATGCCTAAAACAGATGAAAAACATAAAGAAACAGCAGGAATTGAGCATAGAGTGCAATTAAACAAGTTCTAAGCTAATCTTTCTTTATGATGCTTAGATAATGATATATGAATGGAAAAACAGAGGTAAGAAACACTTATTGAGTCATGTATCAGCACAAGAATTCCACAATCACTCTTCAACCATTAAACACAGTGCACAATTCATTCTCCGAGCTCGTAAGCGGTCTTTGATTATAGAAATTATCAAATATACAGTGCGAGTCTCTCCTCAAGAAAAACATCTAACCAACAAAAACCAACCCTCATTACATTGTTCAGGCTCTTCTTTATAGGTAAAATATCCAAAAGTATTTATTACAGCTCACCTAAACAGGTTTGCGGGAAAGATTTTAAACCTAAAACGTGTGTTGGAATTAAATGCAAGTAAATATCCTTTGGGCTGCACCAGAGGTAGTTGGATCAAAATGAGTTAATATGGTGTCCTTGGTGACCTAGTGCAGTGGTTCTGCAATAACTGTGCTTTGAGTTTTGGTCCACTGATCTTATGTTACTTTGATGTGCACTAAGTGTGATTTGAGGTTTCTTTGAATTCCTTTAGTGTTTTGTTGACTTTGTTGGAGGGTTCTTTAATGTTTTCCTCCTTTGGGCCGCTGACAGGTCTTTACTGATACAATTTGCCGCGTCCTGATACTCTTTGACATTAATTTTGGCTTCTCTTTTGCTCTGATACACTTCAATACTTGAACCGGGCCTCTCTATTTCTTCTGATACGCTAAAAACTGCAAAATCGGGCCTTTTCTGCCCTTTTCGGTGCAAAAATGGCTGAGGAATCCAAAGATTCCCCAAAGATTCCCCAATTTGGCCCATTTCCCATAGCAATGTGTGATTAGCGCTAAGCGCAAATCGCGCATCGAAAACTGCCTCATAATTTCATTCTGGGCCTCCAAAGCCTCAATTTTGCACTTGCGCGTTTTTTCAGCTGCTGACGTCAGCATGATGTCAGCGATACGGTGAATGACGTCAGCATGACGTCAGTAGTGGGACCCTATTGTACGATGATGACATCAACATGATGACGTCAGTAGGGTGACATGGTAGTACGGCGGGCGATGACATGGAAGTACGGTGGCAGGCCGACGCAGGCAGGAATGGGTGAGATGGCGGCAACTTGGCAGGTGACGTGGCGCTCATATCACGTGAGGGGAGGGCGGTTTACGGTTTGTTGCGCACCGCTTTTGCACCTGGCGGGTATTGGTAGGGGGGCCTCCGCCACAGCTAGGAGGGCGACGTCTGGCGGCGGTACGATGGAAAAACCGCTGATCTCTCGGGCGCTAACCCTCGGCATGTCGGGCCGGGAAAATACCCACCCACCGTAGATTGCAGGCGCGCCAGATCTGACGGCTGACAGATAAGGTAAGGTGGCGGATGGATAAGAAGGGAGCCGCGCGCCAATTAATTTTTAATATTTATTTTGGCGGGGGAAAAACATTAGAAAAATGGGTTTCTCCGGGTTAAATCTGAGCGGGGTTAATTTATTTACAGGCGAGACTTTAGGAAAAAGGGGCGGGGCATAGGTTTTGTGCAACGGAAGGAGGAATTTATGCCATGGAATGAGTCCAAGGGCATTACAAAGAGGTTTGTTATACTTTGGAGGGGGGACTTAATGCACAGGAAGGGGTCCTTTGCATTGGAAGATGGATTTTTGAGACAAAAGGAGGGTTGTTACTAAGTTCCAGATAAACTTAGCAATTCCCAAGTGAAATTTATGGTTATTTTTCAACCAGAGGGAGGGGATAAGTATATAGGGGAGTTATAAACATAGTTTTTAGTAGGGGAAGGGGAAATAGATAGGGAGCTACATAGTAAAAGTTAGTAGTTAATATGACAGGTGATAAGAAAGTGCTAAGTATGTGAATATCAGGCTTTTTTAAGGGGAAAAATGATTTATAACGGGAGTATGAATATTCCTTGGTCAAAGCAGATCTTTACCAAGGCAGTTGATATGAAAATGGTGAAGCTAAGAGATATCAAGCAGATCTTGACCTCTTTGGGAGGTTAGTGAATGATTTGGGGAAGGAGGAAGAAGGGGGAGTTAGACATGCCTCGCTTGAGTCATTCAAATGGCCACTTCCTGATAATTGTGACCTGAATAGATATGACACTTGAAATCATGAAATTGATCACAAATAAACATTCTGCAACCTCAAAACTACCTACCCAGCCTACTTACCTAGCATTTTCTCTTCTTTTTGGTTTGGGTGCACTTAGACTTGCAGACCTAGCTGTTCAACTTTTTCTTTTTCTATCCTCCTATCTACATCTACACTTATTTCATCCAGGGGCTCAGATTAAGTTGTTGAGAACCCTTGCTTCTCTACCTATCTAGGAATCTGCCAAGATTAAGCTATTTGGACAGATGTTAATTCTCTATATTCTAAAATAGGAAATTGAACCCTAGGGAGACGAAGATTAAACTGTTTGGACCTCCCTATAACCGGAAATTCTTCAATAATGGACTAATATATCAAAATTGGAACACAACAGTCGCACTTGAACTGGCGCATTCTCATGGAATTCTTTTCTGGCATCTGTAGCAAATATGGAACATTGCAACATGCAAAGAATGACATATTTAGCATGTAAAAATGTCAATCATGAAAGATGAGTAACCTGCTACAGCAGGAGGCTAACAATATGTATTTTATACCAGCATAAGCAAGTGAACTTATAGCAGATAATGGTTTTAAAACAAATATAAGCATACACCTATGTTCAAGCACATTATTAATTCTGCATTGGTTAATCACTAGATCTTTGGAACTTATAAGCTTTGGAAAGGGGAGAGGTTCTTGTAAGCTTGACAAGAAGCCTTAATGCCCCATTTTCAAATTAGGTGGTATCAAAGCCTGAGACTGATTAACCTCACCTTCAAAGGAGGTGATATCAAAGCTGATTATACCAAAAATAAGGTTATATCAATATGCTTGATTGACAGAGCAAAGATTTCTTGTCTTAAAGGTGTTTAAATAGTCATAGGTTGATTGTATGCTTGTTTGCAAACTGATTATTGTCTGAGTTTACAGAGGTGAAGGGAAAGCTAATGATAGCTCAGTCAATGAAGAAGAAGAAGGAAGAAGGGCCGAAGGCATTCTTCTATCCCAAAGGACCTCAAGGCAATCCCTAAAGCACAAGAGGTTTGGTGTAAAGGGTTGCTTGAATAAGCTCTTTGTTGATATTGTTTGAAGTTTTTTTGTTCATTGGCATAATGACAACTTCTACAAGTGAGTCCTCAAATTTCTCCTTCATCACAAGATTTTTTGATGAATACATGAAGCAAGACTTTTTCCTCATGATGGATATGGTGAGAGAAATGTATGAGGATGGAAGGAAGAGAAGCATACTTAGAGAGCAGTTCAATTCCGTGGAGGAAGAGAAGCATATGCTTTTTGACAAATTGCAGGAAATGGAGAGGCAACTTCATATTGCATATATGAACCTGAAAAGGATGCATGAGTTGGAGTCGTGGCTATTTGTTGCCAAAGAGGCCTTGGTCAAGTATCAGCTTGAAGAACAGGTAAACAATTCATGTTTTTCTTCAAATTATTCTAAGAATACTTATGTTGGTTCTTTTGAAAAACATACTAGAGGCATAGGTTCCAAGCTAATGTCCAAGATTGGATATGAAGGAAAAGGCTTCGGTAAACATGCAAAAGGTATTGTTGAGCCAATAATGATTGAGGAAAGGTGTAGGTCTTTGGGTCTTGGCTATGGAAAAGATTATGGAGAGAGTTCCAAAGCTGCCATGAAGGCCATTGAAATATCTCTAAGAAGGAGTTGCATTGTAGGTCTTCAAGAGTGTGAAGATTGTATTCAGGAGGAATGCAATAGATTGAAACATCATTTGTGTGGTGTAGGTGTTCATAACCACACACTTGAACCATAGAGTTGTGTAAACTCTAACAGCCTTGAAGAGATTGACGGTGTTCCAAAGGGATCCCCTTCTTCATTCAGTTCACCTCCTCATGAAGGCCATAAAGGTGAAAGAGAAAGGTATAAATCTAGTTCTAATCATTTTCCTTTTGATTATGTTCAGCATGGTAAATTTCCACATAGATATGGGAAAATAATTGCATGTTCCTTTTGTGGTTTGGATAACCATCACGTTCCTAGATGTTAGGAAAGAATGGCCTCATATAGGAAAGTTTTGAAGGAAAGTAAGCAAGAATCCAAGGTCCATTAGGCAAGGAAAATCATGTTATCAAGAGGATGCACATGTGTTTCACTTACTGCCATAATCAAGGACACATTGCTGCAAAATGTTGGAATCTGAATCCAACAATGCTTCCACAAAAGCTGAAGAAAGTGGAAAGATAAAATGGCAGAAATGGAAAGGATGTTTCCATGATTGACGTGTTTCAGGATGATTCGCATGTTGATTCTGATGTGAAGACAAAGGTGAGACCCTTGAAATGGATTGGTAAGAAATGGTTAGAGTTCTTATCCAATTAAGATTGCATGTCTATTGATGCATCTGTTTGCATTTCTTTGATAATGGAATGCAAGTTGCAGGGTTTTACCAAGAAGGTGAATGTGAAAACTAGAGTAGGAGACTCACTTTGTTGTTGCAACATTATTTTTCGATTTAGCTTCGAAAGTACAATGTGCTTAAGCGAAAGTTGAAGGATGAAATGCATGCATGAGCTTGATATGCATGAACACAGGGATGTTAATGATTTCCTTGTGTTTTAACATGTATGTGTAATTAACATGAAGGGTTGGTTGCTTTGGCATGCATGTGATTTTGACTTGAGAGAAGTTAACTTGGTCTCCAAGATGGAGATAATGATGAAGTGTTTCATCTTTTGAAATAGGGTCCTAATGGTCATTTTCTACATGCTTGACTTGAAGGGTCATTTGTTTTAAAGGCATGTTTTGTGGGCTTGGTATCTAGTCCATCATTTGTATGAAAATGTAAGACATGGAGGTGTTCACAAGATGTGAAATCTATTTCTTTTGTTGAAGCGGGAGTTTATGCAATCTAGTTGTTGTATGTATTTCTGTTGTTGTTAATAGTTGTTGTTGACAGCTTGTCAATCAGGTACAAATGAAAATTTTGTGGAGCAGATGCACTTCAAATTTGTTTGAGCCACCTTGGATTAATGATCAAGGCTGAGGAGTTCAAACTACCTTCTGTGATCATCTCAACAAGAGTTATGCATGAATTCAAGGAGGAAAACAGTTCTTCCCAAGAGGACCAACACAACCAGGAAGGAGAGTGATCAAAGGCTTTGGTTCAAAGGCACTATGCAAAGGCAAGTGTGTGGAGGTTGAAAGAAGAGGGCGTTGTTATGCTCATCTACTGTTTAGATCAGTATATCAGTATTTTGGAGACCAAAAGTTCTTTTAGTGGGAAGGCGTGAACCAAAATGGATTTTCGATAGACTTATAAGTCTAAGTGTTCCTCGCAAAGGAAAATTAAATTCTAAGGATGCTCCTGGAAATAGTCCCATTGTGTAGATCTTTTCATTCTGAATCTTCTGCAATTTGAGTGGGCTAATACAAACCTCAGATGCAGAAGTTATCATAGAAATAAGTTTCCCTTTTTACTTTGAAAAATAAGGAAAATATTGAAAAAATGGCCTAAAAGGATTTATAAAGGAAAATCACTTCGGAATGGTCCAAGAGGTGTACTTAAAAAAGGCAAAAAGGCCTTTCACGGACCCAACAAACTTATAAACCAAATAGGTGAAACTTTTGAATTCTGAAAGGGAGGCTGTACGTGGTATTTTGGCGGGCATGAGGCAGTAAGCAATACAGTATGGGCTCCTCCCAAATCCATACATTGATTGATGCATAACACGGTGGAGGAGAGATGAAACCGATTTTTCAGGTAGTTAATCTCTGTGTGAGCTAGACGCCTAAAACGGGCTGTTAACCATCATATTAGAGGGCACAAATCAACAGTCAGGATCTAATTAGTAGATCAACGATCAATGTGACCAAAGGGAATACCTCGGGGTTGTTGTGACAATCATATGTGATATGTCGATGTTATGATGGGACAATGAGATAACACCCGTAGAGCAATTGATGATATCGGTGATCGACGATTAGCAAACCCCCGATACTAGGGCCAATGAACATTTCAATTGCGACTTGCGATATTCCAATAAAAATGTGGACCCAATAAGAATTATGGACGTGATTTCATAATATTTGAAATCTAAAATTTATGGTTTTCTTTGTATTTCCCGTGTAAATTGTTTTTTGACGTTGCGAGAATGCGATGCGATATGGCAACCAAAGGTGGACCCTAAAGGGATTACAGACCTAATTTCATAGATTTTGAAATCTGAGAATTCGGGATTTCTGTTTATTCATGTGTATTGAAGTTTTTAGACCTCTCGCCTAAGAGATAATGATAAGCGATATTTCGACCAACTTGATAGGTTTATAGGGCTCATTCCATAATATTTCAAGTCCAGGATAAAGGCCCATGATGTGTTTTGCATGTGTTTCCTATGTATTTCCGTTATTTGGCTGACACGGGCAGTGGAAGGCAAAACAACCGGGTTCCCTGCCCGCCTGTTTTTTTCCCTTTGTAAATGGATTGTTGTGAGGAAATAGTTGGGTTCTTAAATCAATGAGTACTCTAATCGATGCATGATAAAAACACAGAGAGCGTAAGTGCCAAAGGAAGCTGAAGGTTGCTAAGGGAGGAGGAGGACTGAAAAAGGTCATTGGAAGGTCGCTGAGAGCCACTTGGAAGTCAAGCAGACTACAAATGCATGCAGAGGCCAAGAGAGAGCTCAAAGAAGCTAGAGCCGAAAGCCAAGAGCTAGAGCGAGAGCCAGAGTGAGAGCTAGAGATGACAGCCACAATGAGAGCCAAAGCCAGAAATCCTGAGAGCTTTAGATGCAGGGATAAGATGGTGTTCTAAGCCCATTGTGTTCTATGTAAACCATTGGAGTTGAGTGTGGATCTTCTAAAAGGACTTTGCCATAATCCCAGAGAGCCTAGTTGAGTTGACTAGAGCTCAAGGCGATGTAGCCCAAGAGTTTTGGATGAACTCCAAATTAATACTGTTGTTATGTATGTTGTTTTATTGTTGCATCTTGCTACCATGTGTGTGTTTCTTATTTGCTTCCTTACTTTTTTCATATGTATTTTATTCCAACATAAGAAAGTGAACTTACAACACATAACAATTTTAAAACAAATATGAGCATACACCTATTTTCAAGCACATTATTAATTCTGCATTGGTTAATCACTAGATCTTGGGAATAGATAAGCTTTGGAAATGGGAGAGGTTCTTGTAAGCTTGACAATAAGCCTTAGTGCCCCATTTTCAGATCATTTTTTAGGATGTTGGTCAAGGCTTCAAATCTATTAGAGTTGCAACATTCAGGTAATGATGTACAAATCTATGAGGTAAGCCTCAATGACATATAATCAAGGTATGTTGATATCATATTTTACCTGAAAAATGGATATGCACCAGCCCAATTGAATTACACAAAGAAAAGAGCCCTGAGATTAAAAGAAAGGAAATATCATATTGTCAACGATGTGCTTTTTAGAAGAAATTATGATTCTATTTTACTTAGATGTCTTGTGAAACCTGAGGCAGAGAAGGTGTTGTAGGAACTTCATGATGGACAGCTAGTGGTCACTTTGGATCTGACACTACGACACATAAAATCTTGCATGATGGTTATTACTGGCAAACCTTGTTCAAATATGCACACAATTATGTAAGAAGATGTAATGTTTGTCAAACATATGCTAGAATACAGAGAAACCCAGTGCTACAATTACAACCTGTCAACATCGACCAACCAGTTGAACAATGGGGATTGGATGTAATGTGTGAGATCTTTCCTCAATCTTCTAAACATCATAGATATGTTCTTAGAGCCACTGGTTATTTCACCAAATAGGTAGAGGCAATCTCACCGAAGGTAGCCAATTCAGAAAATATTATTGAATTTATAGATCAATTTATCATCAACAGATTTGGCTTACCATCTGCTTTAATGTTTGATAATGCATCATATTTTTCAAGCAATTCCATGACAAAATTTTCTCTTAAAATAGGTTTTAAGCTTAAATATTTGGCAAATTATTGTCTGTCAGGAAATGGACTAGCTGAATCCACAAAAACATCTCATCAAGATCATTAAACGTATTATTGAGCAACGCCAAAACAACTAGCATATGCCTCTAGTGTTTGCCTTATTTGTAGATCGAATAAATTCGAAAGCCTCCATTGGCACTTCTCCTTTTAATATGGTCTATGGGAAGCAAGTTGTCATACCAACAAATGTAGCCATTCCCTCCTTAGCCTTAGTTTAATTCATTGGAGAAACACCTTCCTCATCTCTTCAACTTAGACAATTAAAAATTATTAAGCTTGAATAAGAAGGGGAAAAAGCCAAGACCACACATGCACATCATCAGCAATTAGTCAAATCCTCCTTCGATTCAAATTTTGTAGCACCAAAATCTTTCCAACTCGAAGACCTACTATTAAAATGGGATAAATCCCATGAAGAGAAAGGTAAGCATCCCAAGTTCCAAAAATGTTGCTTAGCCCATTTCATATTGTCAAATAGTTAGGCCCATCAAATTTTTTGCTACAAGATTTATCAGGTAAGAACGAATCTCTACCTGTTAATGGATAGGTCTTAAAAAAATACTTTCCATAGAAGATGATCTCTTATGTTCATTGTATATTATTTCCCATAGTTAAAATTTTCCTTTAGAAATGAGAATACCAATTCAAACACATTCACTTTTGGTTTTACAAAGGATAATCTCTTTTTAATTTTGACTTGTCGTTTGTATAAGTAAAGGTTTTTATGAAAGTAATCTTCACATATGAAATGTATAGTTAAGTTTGGTTTCTTTTAAATTGATTATATTCCTCCTTAATTATTTGATTTTCATGAAACTTAACTTTAAAAAAGAAACTACTAGTTTACATTTGTCTAGAAAGTGTCTATACAAAGCAAAGTCTCTCTCCAGAAAGGCATCTCTAAAAACTCTACAACTGTCATCCAAAACCTCTTAAGTGACCAATGATCCTCCCTACTTAGTCAATTTTCATTTTTACAGTGTAATTATAAAATATACCTAAACTTAAGGGATAAGAGGTCTCATTAAGAGTCGTCTTACCATGTTCATAAGATTATAACTGAACTGACATTACCAAAACTGCATACCAAAATAGGGTAATGTCTTATGTTTTAATCAAAAGACAATGGGTCTCATCACAAGCCATCTTGTTCAGATAAGTTACAGATCAAGTGAATGGCATTGTCAATATTGGTCACCAAACCAAGAAAATAAAGAAAGCAATAAGTATACTTATGAGCTTATCTTTAAAATTTCATTCTGATTTAAGAGGAATACTGGATCATTGTTGGTTAAAACTAACCCTGTCGAGGCTATGAATGCCTGCTAGAAGCAGAGGGTCTACCTACGACAACAGAGTAAACCAAAACCCTATCTGGGGAGAGACTTATGGCCTTATCTTTAAAAAACCAAGTAAAGACTGATGTAGACAATGTTACTTTTTATAAGAAAAGAATAGTCAAAAGAATGGTAGTTAGGAAGATGATTGTTTTAATACGAAAAAAATAATTCTTACCTTATATTCCATATAATCTGTTTTATTTTCAAGACTATCTTTATTTTGGAAGTTTTTGAAATTTCAAAAAACTCTCAGAGATAACTGGTCCTTCCAAGTGAATCTCCATTTGTTGTGGTATTCAACAACCTCCCATTTATTAATAATAGTAGTTAACGTCACATTAACTAAATGTCAACCATTTAAAATTTTTCATTCAAAAAAACAAAAATTAGAATTTAGTAATTTATTTTATTTTTTGAATAAAGCAAAGATAATAGTCAAAAACCTTTTTGGGAACTACTAAAGGCTTACGTTTTCATATATAACACATCTAAAATCCCACTAAAGGACCTTTATAAAAACCTAATAATTCAAGAAAAGCATTTAAAATAAGGGCTCCATGGTCTAAATTATCATAAAATCCAATGAAAACAGAAGTCCTTAAACTTTTTAGGCTTAAGTCTCGCATCGCATAACACGACCCATAAAGAGTTCTCTCTTAAATATGATATAGCAAGGTTTGCGAGTTGTGAAATCACGATGGCGCTTTGGATTTTATCGCATCACATTTCGGGTATTCGAGCAAACACTTTGCACTTACCATAAGCCGATGTTGAGATATGCAATTCACGCTTGGACCCACACCATAGAGTATTAAAAGAAAATGTTTCAAGTCTATCAAGTCTATTGCCTAGGATGAGCCTAGTAATTAACCATACGTGAAATAGCTAATGGACAACTTGCATACTACATATTGTAGACACACAACAGGAGCTAAGAATGTTAAAAGGAACACCTCAAGATATTGAGATCTGCAATACTTATTCACAAATCACACAATCACTATCATCGCAATATAATGGCTCACCACCCTAGAAACTTCAATACTAATTTTCGACAGAAACATTTATGAGAAATAAAGCTAAGGTATAATGAATCATTAGTGGGCATTAGTGGGAAATAACTAAATTTATGTGTGAAAGTCCATTTAGCTTGATACGATATCTATTTACGTGTGTTCAAATTATGCTTCTTTTATCACCATTACAAGCTATCTGCATTATTTCATTTCTACATTCATCTTTGAGTGTCTGATAGCTTTTGTTCTTTATTTCAGGAAAAACCCGTAGAGCAGAGCATTAAGAACAATGGGGAAGAAAGACAAGGCTATAGCCTCTAAGAAGATAGATATGACTCCCCTATTCATAGACACCACATGCAGTAGAGAGGGAAGAACCTCTACATGGGAGACTATGTACAACATACTGGAGGAGGAACGACTGAGGCTTATGGAAACGAATGTTACAGTTGATGGATGAGATTCCTTAGATGCTTCCATGCTAGAGACGGCTTGGTCATTTTTGCACTACATAGGTGGTCGGCTGAAGATAATCCCTTATACCGATATGGTAAAATGGGTTACTCATGAAGTAGATATTTCAGATAGATAATTCAAGATGAGAAGCCAAGGGTTCATCAGATATTTTACCCTGGATAATTTATGACTTATGTACGACCTACCAAAGCCACAAGTTATCTACAATAGGCAATTCATAGAAAATTTTGTTAAAGAGAACAGCGACGTAGCAGATTGCACCCATGCATGGTCAAATAATGAAGAGAAAATCAAGAAAGACAAAAATGGTATGTATACTACTGCATCTATTTGTCCCCCTTATAGTTTTGTTGCAGCTATGTTATGTCAATTGTTTGGTAGACCTGATATTACCAAGTTCTCCTTGGATTGGTTGTTGTTAATAGAAGCAGTCATTAACACAACTATCATGAATTGGGCTAAAATCTTGTTAGATAATTTAGCAAAAATATTTATCGAGTATAGAAGAAGAAGAAGCATTGCTTCGAGGGTTTACCCTCCTATTTTTTAGACCGCCTATGTTATGGCCACTTTTTGTTTTAGTTCAAAGTTCCCCATCATGGGATCAAAATGGACTTTTCAGAATCCACTTCCCATTCACGTGTACCATGAGGTCATGTAGGAATGCAATTTTCAACTACATTTTTTCAATATTTTCCATGGAGTTATGCTCCCTATTTATAAGCGGTTGTATGATTGAGACACCCCCAGATTTTCCCAAGAAGCTGAAGTTGACATCCTCTCAGTGGCTAGATGGTTCAGGGAGGAGAAATTTACATATATCAAAGTTTTTGGTAGCATCACCTCCCCCCACATCCTCCCATACTATGTTCAAGATAAATTGATGGCTAGGGAGATAGCCTACCAGATAGCTAGTGAGGGAGAAATGAGCCATACATTGAAAGAGTTAAAGAAGGCCATTTAGCCTGCATTCCAATTACAACACGGAGCATTTGCACTACATGACCAGGGACATGGGTTTAAAGAAGCAGAGAACATGCTATCTCTGCAATTACCAAAATTCCCTAGACGGAAGTATGACTCGTTTGGCATAGTCAATAATTTTACCACCATGGTGAAAATAAAAATATTCACCAATGATGAGGATGCTTTTGAAGATATATTTTTGTAGAAAAATACCGTTTCAGAGGTGAATCATATGGCCCAACTACTTTTTGACCATGAAGATCTGGAAAAGTTTTACAGTTAGAAAGAAGGCTCGCAATGGTCTCATTGGACCAATTGTTAATTGAAACAATAAGGGAGCCTACTCCCAGTGTGACTATAGAAGATGACTCCAAAGAAAACTCCAAATCTAATTCTGGAATAGAGTCTCAAGAAAAATATATCATGGAATTGTGACATTCATCATAGAATGAAAAAAGTAGGAGCATCGAGGATATGGCCCAATCTACACAGAAGATGGCTGAACAAGCTTCAGCTAGCGAGCAACGTGAAATCCCTACTACCTTTGCATAGCCAATAAAACCCATGGTAATTGATTTAGATGAAGAGTGCGATAATTTTAATAAAATTCTTAATATAGAGGAACGGGTGCCACAGATAAAAATTCTACAACACAAGATAACTCTGGAAATTACAGTGGAAGAAACTGCAAATGAACCATAAGTAGAGCATGCCCCAACTACTCCCACCTTCGAGATAATACTGAATATTGAAGAAATACCCCCTTTGGATGTATTCTATAGCCCACAACATTAGGCCGTGGTGAAAAGGCAACAAAAGAAAAGAAAATTGGACTCTATAGATGTTACTATCCTCGAAATCGAACAAATGGATGTTCTATGTAAGGACTCATCTATTGGTCGATCCACCAACTTAACTAGACTCTCACGGTTTGCAGGCACTTATGCTACAACAATCATAGAAAAATCAACATAAGTCAAAATGTTTCTTAGAGAAAAGGAAAATAAAATAACTTCGCTCGAGAAACAGTTACAGGAAGTCAAATTTGACCAACATGTAGAGATACATCTCGCCAAGGTTCAACAAGAATTTGAAAAGATGCAAACAGAACATTGAATAAGCTTAGTAGAGAAGGAAGCATAGGTGCAGGTGATAAATTACCTTCACAAAGATGATCGAAAAATCGATTAGTTTATCACCAAAGCACTTGGACTTGATTCCCAATTAACACATCAGAAATAATTATTATGCTAGAATATTTCACACTTGAAATCTTATAGCGAAACAGGTGATAAAATGACAAGTCAAGTCATAGAAATGTGACATGAATATGATGAAATATTTAAAAAGGTCTCTGATCATATCGCTTAGAAAAATACAGAGGACGAGAGAAAAGCTGACCTGCCCAAACTAGAAAAATCACATAAGGAAATTATGCTTGAAAGTTGGAATTCTCGGCTAAAAGAAGCAGAATTGGAAACAACAAACGTGGCGGAAGCAACAAACATTATTGTAGAAAATACAAATGAGAATTTGCATGGTGCAAATCTAGTAGTGGAGTCCATTCCAGGGTTCCTTCCATATACAAAACAACTCGAAAAACAATGGAAATGGTGAGTGGAAGACAAAGTGGAAGTGGTAAGGCAAATGACCAGGTTAAACTCGGAGGCATATTGGACACATTTGGTCAAGCCTCATAACCAATGGATGACCCTGCGATGCCTAACCACCTCTGCAAAGAAAATGGCACCATCACTGACCGATGGCATATTCGATGGATAGTTGAAAGTTGAAGTTGGTCCGCCTACATAGCTGAAACCTATGGTGGATATCTGCGATCTAAAGGATTGAATGCAACATAGTTAGCCACCCTGTTTACTTTAATTTTGATTTTATTTTTGCATAAATTGAGACAGGTCATTGAAACCTCCTCAACTATTTTTGTAATAATCTATTTTTAGCCTTATAATTTTAGTATTTAAACCCCTCTGATGCATTTAGAGAGGGGTCTAGAATTTTATCAGAAACTCTCTTTAAAACATGCACTTCTATCCATTTGAGGAATTTTTGGTGAAATATATGGAAAAAGATTTATTTTTATCTAACTTAGCATCTTCTAATGAAATTTCACTTTTGTAATCTTAGACGATGTTGAACGGATTGAAGATAGATCAATATTGTTGAAACACATGAGAAATACATATTATAAATGGTACTTTTATCTCGTAATCCTTTTTACTAATGTATTAAAGCAATATTTTCTTTACGAATTTTTATGTATGAAAGTCTGAATTTCGATTATTGTTATTGAACTTCTATATGATGACGATCTTTGTTTTATACTGAATATATGAATAACTCTTTATGTGATATATTTCTCACAATAATTTCGGCTAATGTTTTATATGAAACGATTATTATTAAAACGGATTCAATTCTAATCATAATTGAATGATCTTTATTACCAATTTCTTTTAGAAATTATTGTAGATCGCATACATCAAGCTTATGCTAGGTATATTATGATTAGATAGATTTTTTAGAAATTAGAAGTTAATTGCATTTTTTATTTATTAGTTTAGAATAGATTATCGTTAGCTTAAAGAATTATTCCAAACACATAACACATCACCCCATTTAGCACAAGTAATAAATAGATTGGGAAATTGGTCCCATTATCCCCAGTTGGAGCCACTACTCCAAATGGAAAAGGAGCTACTTTAAGGTCTGGACCGTGTGGTTTTCCTGCATGTTGAGGCAACCATTTTCGCGGCTTCAACATTTTGGCGCTAGAAGGAGGGAATGAACTATGAATGGCAATTAAATCCAAAGTAATAGGCAATTCTAAGATTAAAACTCCCTCACCCTCTCCTCCAACTTCTTGAAAGTCTTCAAAATCCCTTGGCCATAAGCGAGAAGTTGCACAGGATATTATACAATCCATTGTTGAAAACCCAATTGATCTAAAGCTTTTTTCACTTACCCAGGCTCTTCACGTTCAATATTTGATTTAGAAATTACAAGGGATTTCACTATCACAAGAAGGATTTGAGATATCTCAAGATAGTGTTACTTCTAAGATCACTCCATCTCGGCCATTAACTAGAGCACAGAGCGAAAAGTTTAGAATACCTTTGTTCAAATTTCCTCTTCCAAGCCAGAAGAAAGCTAAGAAGACACCATCTAAATCTCATGGTGAGGTTTTATCATGACCTTCATCCATCACATCTATACCCTCACAAGATCAATTATCCATCTCACCACTCCAAATCGTGATTCACACAGGTACATGAGCTATGTCTTCCTCTACCAAATCACCTTCAAACCCTACTACAACACCTTCCCCTACCCACATACCAACAATGGCATAGAATCCCCCACAAAATCCTTTAAGGCCATGGACAAATCTAAGGACTGTTAGCATGGCTGCTCCTTTACATCAATTACCAGTGCATCTAGAAAAATGGTTACCCAAATTCAATCCTGATAATTAAATGTTGGCTGAGGAACATATAAATAATTTTACGTTGTCCATTAACTCGAATAGAGTACATGAGGAAGATGTAGTTGTAATTCCATTCCAATATAATTTGTAGGCAGCAGTAAGATCATGGAACTTTCCGTTACTATCAGGTTCTATTAACAGTTGGTATGATTTTCAAGAACAATTTTTAACAATTTTTGGAGATGATAGATCTACAGCTACCCTAATTAATGATCTCTCCAATTTGAAGGTTGAACCAAGAGAACGTATCAAGGACTTCAACTCCCACTTCAATAAATTAATGAATAAAATACTAGTGGCATCTAAGCCTACTGATGAGGTCCAAAATGATTGGTACATCTCTTCTCTACTGTTAAACACAACTATATTTGTTGATAGAGCTGCCAAACCAACCTTGGAAAAAAATATGAAAGAGGTTATAGCTCTAGAAAAACACATCCTAGCCGTTGAAAAGACAAATGCATTAAAACAATGAAAACCTATGAAAGCAACCTTCAGAGATGACTCTAAGAAGAAACCACCTAAAGACCCTTTCGATCTTGAAGGATTACATAAAGTCCTCAAAACGATGTCAAATGAAATGGTTGATATTAAGAAGCAAGTAGTAGAGACTTCCTCTAAAAAACCTTTCAGGCCATTCAAGAGGAATTCCCCTACTGATCCTAAGTCTCCAAATGCCAAAGCAAACCCTGAGTCAGATGAGGATGAAGTTTCACCTAGCGAAGAACAAACAGATGAGGAGGAAGTAGCAGAGCTACAAGGGACGTGGGATTTTATACTTCCCAATGAAGAAACTCAAGAAGCCTTACCTGTCACTACCTGAAGTAAAAATCCTCTAGAAATGTCATAAACAAATATGAAACAGAAGGCTTCAGTTCCACCCCATAGGGATAAAATGGGATATAACATTATCAATGATATGAAGAAAACTAGGGAAATCATTACATTTCATGAGCTTAGAAAATTGAAACATCAATAGAAATTAGTTCTGAAAGAACTTAAAGCAGTACCTACTGCACCACTTCCTATTGTCGTAATATCTCAAGCTACCCAAGAAATGGGGAGACTCCCTAGTGCTTCTTTGAATAAAATAGATCCAACTAATATAGATTTAATTGGAGGAAGATCAAAATCACACACTCCCCCTTTTATTCTTACTTTTGAAGCCTTTAACAAAAACTTACACAACTGTCTGGGTGATTCTGAAGCTTCATCTAACATATTTCTGATAATAGTTTGTGAGAAGTTGAATGTTAAGCGTCAAAAATTTGTTGTATGAATAGTTTAGTTAAATTTCTCTCAAGTCTAAGTTGTCGAGGAAGATTAATCAAGTAACCATCAGATTTTCATCAAACCCCAAAGTTTGCCAAGTCATCGACATACTTGTAGCTGACATTCCTAAGTCCTATGGTTTAATCCTTAGTAGAGACTGGTCAGATAAACTTCATGGTTATTTTGCAATTGACTGGTCTCACCTATGGTTATAATGGTAAGCCAAATCAAGTAAGGGTTGATCACTAGAAACATCAAAAGTTCATAGTGACAAAATTAGAAGGAGAAAATGAACCAATTGCATACAGTAATAATATCATCAGAAATTATCATGTAGAATCATTTCTAGGGAATTTCAATGCTCATACTTCACCTTTCTTAGAAAACTATGTTGTCTCGCAAATTGAAATTTTTTCCCAAATAGACACTTCTAAATGTGTAATTTTTTTTTATAAACTTGTAGTTAAATATTTGTTTTGGAAACAATTTTTTGATGGATCTATATCCAATGATGGAGCAGGAGCAGTTTGCATCATAGTTAGCCCAAAGGGGGAGAAATCTATGCTAGCATGTAGACTTCAATTTGATTGCACCAACAATACTATTGAATATAAGGCACTAGTTTAAGGTTTATACAAGGCAATTGGCCTTAAAATAAAATACCTCCAAGTGTTCATAGATTCAGAAATTTTCATAAAACAGGTCAGAAATGCTATACATTATTTATTAGGACACTTGTAACATTATCAATTGTTAGTTCAAGATTTGACTCTCCACTTTACTGCGTTTAATATTTACCCTATCCCAAGACTCCAGAATGCTAGGGCTGATCTTATAGTTAATGTTGCTTCCAAGCTTATCCTTCTAGAAGATTATAGCCCAGATTGATTCTCCATCGAATTAATATTTAGGCCTTCCATCCCTAATAATATCACCAACTGGAGAGTCGTTAATAACGATCCAGATATGATAAGCTTCCTAACCTTATAAGGCTCATACGACGACCATATAGTTGATGAAGACAAGCATGATAACCAACTTAAATAAGAAACGATCATTAATGCTATACCAAAGTTTGTAGTTAAGTTGGAAGATTTATATGACCTCAAAGGTAGATTTAAATGATCTACTAATTCAAAACTTCAAAGTTCAACTGTGAGGTGTGAATTGATAAATCTTGGGACTGATTTAAAACATCAAAACATTAACTTAGGTATAGGTCTTACGTCAGACGAAAAATAAACTTTTATAAGTTTGCTGAGAAGATATAAGAGTGTCTTTGCATGGAACTATGAAGATCTCAAAATTTACGACACATCTATTATCCAACACATTATTCTTATGATATCTAATGAAAGACCTATTCAATAGATATTGAGGAAAACCCATCCTAATTTAGAAACTCAAATTAAATCTGAGTTAAATAAACTATTGAAAGCTAAAACTATTTTTGCTGTCAAACACTCCTAATCGGTTTCTAATATTGTCCCAGTCATGAAGAAGAATGATGATATTCGAATATTTATAGATTTACGCAAGCTCAATAAAGCTTTCCAAAAGGACAATTTCCCATTACCTCCTATGGAGAATATTTTGCAATTAGTAGTAGGATCTAAAATAATGCCTTTCCTAGATGGATTCTTAGATTATAACCAAATTTAGTACATCCAAATGACCAACTGAAAACTACATTTAGGATAAAATGGGGCACTTATACTTATGAAAACATGCCATTTGGATTGATCAACGCTGGTGCTACTTTCTAGAGAGTCATGGATATAGCCTTCAAAGGTTCGGTAAATAAATTAGTAGTGAACTACTTAGATGATATAACAGTATACTCCAAAAAGCACAGTAATCATCTAAGAGACTTGAAACAAATCTTTGAACGTTACCAAAGGTATGGAATTTCTCTGAACCCAAAAAGTCTTGTTTCGTGTTAAGTGAAGGAAATCTCCTTGGATTCATTGTTTCCAAAGCAGGAGTCCATATTGACTATGACAGAATTAGAGGAATTTCTGAAATACCTTTACCACATAACAAGAATTAAATGGAATCTTTCCTAGGTCAAATAAATTTTGTTAAAATATTTGTCCTTGTGTTCTCAAGAATTGTTTAACCTCTTCAATGCATGATAAAACAAAATTATCTATTTAAAGGGGGAAATTCTAAACATGAAGCTTTTGGCTTGATAAAACAAGTGTTTATTAACGCCCCATCTCTAGCAACCACGAATTTTTCTAATCGTTTCATTTTATATACATTCACTTCCAAGAAATCATATGCGGCCATATTGACACAAGAAAATCAAGATAAGGCTGAAGCTCCAATATTTTTCTTTAGATCTAGGTGGATATTGGTGGCCACCTACCAAAATCCACTTGGACCCCCACCATTGTTTCTTTCAGCTTTTCAGTTTCCTTAATTGTAGCCTATTTTACTATTTTTAGCAGTTTTTCGAGTCCTGAACTTCCCGAGCCATTTTGAGGCCCTAAACAACATTTTTTGGCAAACCTAGGAGCAACATGGGTCCATGGACCGATGTTTGTCTTCCCAAAGTTGTAGTTCTCAGATAGATATTTCTAACGAGATAATGTGTGCGTCAAACGGAGATTGTATGCCAAAGTTATGACCCCGGGAAGTTGATGTATCAATTTACCCAAACAGGGCCCACAGTTTCGTGTTTCATCTTCTAGGGTTAGGTTTTGGAATGTTAAGGGTTTTCCATTATTTCTCAACAAAAAATAGTCCTTCAAGCCTAATTGTAACACCGTTCAAATGCATGTATCTACCATGTCTCTTCTCAGAGATAAGCTACCATATCCCTAGCTGGTTTATTTCGAACTCTGTTTGTAAGCATATTTCAGTATTTTACATTAATGAAATAAAGTATTACTTCCACTGCATCCCTGTGTTTATGGTTATCTCTATAATTTGTTGCATTCATGTTTAAACCAGATCAGTGGTATTAGAGCGGCCTGCTTTTTCTTTGTTTTTCTTTGCATGCCCCCAACGAGGTCAGGATATAAGGAGTTAGGGCTTGAACTGGTCGAACCTTTGCAAGACGAGCCTTGCAAATCTTGACGGCCTCCATGGCAAATGAAAAAAAAAGACAAAGGTGTAGGAGATCCTATCAAAATCATTTTTGAAGAAGCCCTCCAGCGACAAAGGAACGCGATGATGTATAACTTCACCCAAATCCTTCAATGGCTACCCAAGGGCGACGCATCGACTTCCAACAGCTACTCTGGAAATGCCACACCGTTTAAGGTACAAGTTAATTTTGAAATCCCCATATTTGAGTGTCAGATAAACACAGATGTCGTCGATAAATGGTTAAATCTACTAGAGGGTTATTTTTTTGTTCATGATTTTTCCAGTCGAGAAAAGATTATTTTTTCTCTTCTCAAAGCAGCCCCCCACGTCAAGGACTGGTGGGAAACCTACTGCGAGAAAAATGATGAAAGTATAGGCTCACCGTTTTCATCTGCACCAACTTGGGATTCCTTTCCAGAGGCCATCAAAGGGTAGTACTACCCTGTCGAACACTATGAGGATCAATACATAAAGTCGACCACGCTGTGGCAGGGAAGCGACCAATACGTGCCAGAGTTTACCAATATTTTCCATACCCTTCACACAAAGTTGGGTATCAAGGATCCAAAGCAGCATTTGATACTCAAATACAGCAGTTGCCTACACAAGTACATCCAGGAAGAAATGGAATTCCTAAACATCCCCTCGCTCAGAACGACATACCGATATGCTATCAAGGTCGAACAAAATTTTAAACAGAAGAAGCGAGACTTTGGATCTGCGAATCGGAAGCAAGTGAAAGGTGCCCCCAAACCATTGAACAAAGGAAAAAGCTAAGGCGGGGCGGCCCAAGAAAACCTGCCAAAGTTGAAAACTAAGAATAGCGCTGTGAAACCAAATAAGGACACAGGAAAGTGGTGTGAGTTCCATAAGAGCTCCACTCACAACACAAGTGATTGTTGGGCCAAATAGTCACTGGTGGTCAAGCTAAAGGTTTCAGAATCAGATGCATGTTCTGAATCTGAGTGAGAACCCGATAAGGGGAATGACAAAGGGAAGTAGATTATTGATGCGGAGCCCAACGCCACCGTTGCCACCATGAAGATCCAGAAGGAGGAACCCGAAGATCCGGAGGAGGAGGAGCGTCTCTCCCACTCCCAGATGTGGGTAAAGGGCTCCCCACTACAGTTCATTATCGATAGTGGGAGCCAAAAGAACCTCATTTTGGCAAAGGTCATGAAGAAATTGGGCTTACCAAAAATATCACATCCACAACCGTACACCATCGGGCGACTTCACCAAGGACGATATCTTCACATGAGCTAGTAGTGTCGCCTTCCATACAACATCAAACCCTTCATGGATGAGGTATTGTGTGACATTTCTCCCCTTGAAGTTTGTGATGTATTATTAGGAAAAACTTACTTGTGGAAGTGACATGTTGTGTATGAATCAAGGCCTCGTGCTGTTATTGTTACTTTGGGAAATAAGTTGTATAGGATACTCGAGGTAGTACCGCCTACCGCCATCTCTTTGATTACTACAAAACAATGTAGTAAGCTCATTTCCAAAATGGGGGAAAAAAATTTCCTAATGATACACCATCAAGGAACGAAGAATATGGTGGCCACGACCTCCAGATAGGGCCCCTCCACACAACAACGACAGATGGACAAGGTCATGGAGAAGTACGAGGATATCTTCACCTCCCTCGGAGGGGTTCCTCTACACTGTTAGGTCAAGCACTCCATCGATCTAACCCTAGCTGCACCATTACCCAATGAACTAATCTATCGGCACTCTATTATGGAGAATGATGAAATCAAGAGGCAGATTCAGGAGCTGCTACAGAAAGGTGATATCCGTCCAAGTTAATCACCATGTGAGAGCCCAATCATGATGGTATAGAAGAAGGACAGGACTTGGAGGCTTTGTATTGACTATCGGGTGCTGAAAAAGATCATTGTCCATAATAGGTACCTGATCACATGGATTGATGTCCTCTTGGACCAACTAAAGGGGGAAAAATATTTCAGCAAGATCGATTTGAAGTCAGGATATCACCAGGTACCAATCGAAGCCTTCGATGTGTTGAAGACTACCTTCAAAGCCAAGGAGGGCCTTTTCGAATGGTTGGTTATGCCTTTCGGATTGATGAATTCTCATGAAACCTTCATGAGGCTAATGGATGACATCTTGTGGCCATTCTCCAACACATTGGTAGTGGTATACTTGGATGACATCGTGATCTTCATCCATAGTTGGGAAGAGAACCTCCACCACATCCGATAGGTTCTCCAAACATTGTGGTAACACAAGTTATGTGCCAATTTGGAGAAATTCACTTTTGGCATGACCCAGGTTCAGTATCTGGGATACATTATTGATGGACAAGATCCAAGTCATTCGAGATTGGTCATCTCCAACCACTCTGATAGAGGCTTGCATCTTTCTAGGTCTTGCCAACTTCTAACATAGGTTCGTGTTGGGATTTTCTCATATCACTTGGCCCTTGAGTCAAGTCACCGAGGGAGGAGTGAAAGAAAAATTATTTTGGTCTGAATCTCAACAGAAGGCATTCACAAAGTTGAAAGATCCCCTCTGCACAGAACCAGTGCTCGCATTAGCAATCTTGCAACAACCATTTGAGGTCAAGGCAGATGTCTCTGACTATGCTATTGGGGTAGTCCTCACTCAACACAGGCATCCAGTGGCATATCACAGTGAGACACTTTCAGACATAGTCCGAAAGTATCCCACTTATGACAAAGAGATGTATTCCATTGTGCAGGCCTGCCAACAATGGAAGTATTACATTTTGGGGAAGGAAATGATCATCCACACATACCACCGACCCCTACAGTTCATACAAACCCAAGGGAAATTGTAGAATGATCGCCATCAGAAGTGGTCCACATACCTGCAACAGTTCCATTTGAATATCGAGTATAATAAGGGTATCACTAATAATGTTGCATATCGCCTCAATCAACCACCAATCACGACATTAACCATTGTGCTCAATTATTGTGGGCACGAGACTTCTAATTGGTCACTTCTCTACAAAATCGACCCAGAATTCGGCCACACATACCAGACACTCTTGGAAGGTCAAAATGTTCCAGATTTTCACGTCCAGGATGAACTGCTATGCCACCTGGGTCACCTTTGTGTTCCTTCAAGCGTGCGTGCCAAGATGATTTGGGAAGCACATTATAGTCGAGATGCTGGACATCTCAGGGTCGAGAAAATAGTGGTAGTACTACTGAAGTATTTCTATTGGCCGAACCTTAGACAGGATGTCGCAAAGTACATCAGGTCATCCACTGCCTACACCATTGCCAAAATGACCATCAAGAAGCAAGGCCTCTATACCCCACTACCTACCCCTACTCGACCTTGGGAATCCATCTCCATGGATTACGTGTCAGCCCTTCCTTCCATTGAGCATGGAAACGACTGTGTTTTTGTGGTCATCGACAAGTTCTCAAAGATGGCCATTATGGCCTGCAAGAAGAATATCATAGAAAAATCCAGTACTAATCTCTTTTTTGAACGAGTGTGGGTACACTTTGGGGTCCCACAGTCTATCATCTCAAATCAGGACAGCAGGTTTCTCTGTACATTTTTGTTCAGTCTCTGGTCGATGCTCGACACCAAACTCACTAAGTCCACAACCTTCCATCCTCAAACTGATGGCCAGACAAAGGTTGTCAACAGGATGATTGTACACATTCTGCACATGTACAACTCAAAGCATCCATACACATGGGACGAGAGCCTCCCCTATGTTC
Source organism: Pinus taeda (assembly GCA_000404065.3). NCBI lineage: Eukaryota > Viridiplantae > Streptophyta > Pinopsida > Pinales > Pinaceae > Pinus > Pinus taeda. The sequence goes on along the minus strand of APFE030863607.1, from coordinate 223,301 downwards.
AGCATAGCTACAAACGGGCTCTCCACAGCTCGACTAGCCATAGCCATTTTCAGGTGGGCTTGGGATTCCAGCCACTATGTCCCATTGATGTGGCCATGCCATTTATAGCTACTCACACAGATTCAACTCATGTTTAGTTCGAAATAGACAAGGTAAACAACTTCATTGAACACATCCAACATATTCGGCAATAGTTCCATGACATTCTAGAGAAATCAATTGCCAAGTACAAGCAACGACATGATCAACATCAGGTGCCACACAAGTTTCAGGTGGGTGACAAAGTCTGGTTGCATTTGCAAAAGGAACACCTTACCAGAGCCTATCAGAAACTCAAACCACTCTGATATGGTCCTTACACCATTACCAAGGTTGTGGGAGACAATGCATTTGAGCTCAACATTCCCCCATTCCTTGGCCTGCACCTAGTGTTCAGTGTGGACCACCTTCGGCCATAATTTCCACCATTAATATACACATCTGACATTGCAGAACAACTCACACCCACATAGTTAAATCCAGATTGCATGGAACAGCTGTAGTTGATCAGATCATGGATACACATATCAAGGACACTCACTAGAAGGATATCCAATTGCATCGAGTTTCAAAGTAGGACAACTCCTTTACCAGGGCAAGTGGCTCACTAGGGACCAAGTTCAATAGAAGCTTCCTCATCTCATGGAGGAACTCAATGCAATGGGGAAAATTTCTTTCTAAGGGGGGAGGAATGATCCAGGTAGATATTGGTGGCCACCTACCAAATCCACTTGGACCCCCAGCATTGTTTTTTTCATCTTTTCAATTTCCTTAATTGTAGCCCAGTTTACTATTTTTAGCAGTTTTATGGGTCTTGAACTTCCAGAGTCGTTTTGAGGCCCTAAATGATGTCTTTTGGGAAACCTGGGAGCAACATGGGTCCATGTACCGATGTTTCTCTTCCCAAAGTTGTATTTCTCGGATAGATCTTTCTAACGAGATAATGTGCGCCTCAAACGGAGATCGTATGCCAAATTTACAACCCTAGGAAGTTGATGTACCAATTTACCCAGGGCCCAGAGTTTGGCGTTTCATCTTCTAGGGTTATGTTTTGGAATGTTAAGGGTTTTCCATTGTTTCTGAACAATAGATAGGGCTTTGAGCCTCATTGTAACATAGTTCAGAGGCATGTAGCTGCCACATCTCTTCTCATAGATAAGCTACCATCGCCGTAGCTGGTTTATTTCCAACTCTGTTTGTAAGCATATTTTAGTATTTTACATTAATGAAATGAAGTATTATTTCCGCCGCATCTCTGTATTTATGGTTATGTCTATAATTTTTTGCGTTCCTATTTAAATCTGGATCAATCTCTAGCAACCCCGAATTTTTCTAGTCATTTCATTTTATATACTTTTGCTTCCAAGAAATCATATGTGGCCATATTAACACAAGAAAATTAGGATAAAGCTGAAGCTCCAATCTCTTTCTTTAGCTCCAATTTGCAAGGAGCTGAATTAAATCACCCAGATGTTGAAAAATAGGCTTTTCCTATTTCCAAATCTATAAAACACTTGAGAACTTTTCTCCTCAAGATGCACACTAAAGTCATAGTACCCTTCTAAGGAGTAAGAAATCTTTTAATAAAAAGGGACGTAGGAGGAAAAAGAGAAAATTGGGTCACTTCCCTACAAGAATATGACATAAAAATTAAACCAACTAAAATTGTAAAAGGTCGAGGATTTCACAGGATGTTGGCCAACAATTCAAATCTATCAGAGTTGCAACATTCAGGTGACGATTTACAAATCTATGAGGTAAGACTCAACGACACAGAATCAAGGTATGCTGATATCATATTTAACTTGAAAAATGGATATGCACCAGCCCAATTTAATTACACAAAGAAAAGAACCTTGAGGTTAAAAGCAAGGTAATATCATATTGTCAACGATGTGATTTTTAGTAGAAATTATGATTATGTTTTACTTATATGTCTTAAGAAACCTAAGGCAGAGAAGGTGTTGTAGGAACTTCATGATGGACCAGCTGGTGGTCGCTTTGGAGGTGACACTACGACACTTCAAATCTTGCATGCCGACTATTATTGACCAACTACATTCAAAGATGCACATAATTGTGTAAGAAGATGTGAGGTTTGTCAAACAACTGTTGGAAGACAAAGAAAACCCGTGCTACCATTACAATCTATCAACATCAACCAATCATTTGAGCAATGGGGATTGGATGTAATAGGTGAGATCGTTCCTCATTATTCTAAATAGCATAGATACATTCTTACAGCCACTAATTATTTCACCAAATGGGTAGAGGAAATCCCACTAAAGGTAGCCAATTTAGAAAATATTATTGACTTTATAGATCAATTTATCATCACTAGATTTGGCTTACCATCTACTTTAATGTTTGATAATGAATCATATTTTTCAGGCAATGACATGACAAAATTTGCTCTTAAAAGAGGTTTTAAGCTTAAATATTCAGAAAATTATTATTCCCAAGGAAATGGACTAGCCAAATCTACAAACAAAAATCTCATCAAGATCATTAAATGTATTTTTGAGCAAGGCCAAAATAACTGGCATAAGTCATTAGTGTTGGATCTATGGGCTGATCGAATAACTCAGAATGCCTCCATCAACACTTCTCCTTTTAATTTGGTCTATGGGAAAGAAGGAGTCTTACCAACAAATGTAGCCATTCCCTCCCTAGCCTTAGCTCCATTTATTGGAGAAACCCCTTCCTCATCTATGAAGGTTAGACAATTAAAAATTCTTAAGCCTGAAGAGGAAAGGGAAAAAGGCAAGACCATGCAGGCAAATCATCAGTAATTAATCAAATCCTCCTTCGATTCAAATTTTGTAGCATCAAAATATTTCCAACAAAGAGACCTAGTATTAAAATGGTATAAAGCCCATGAAGAGAAAGGTAAGCATACCAAGTTGCAACAAATGTGGCTCAGCCCATTTCAAATTGTGGAATGGTTAGGTCCATCAACTTTTTTGCTACAAGATTTATCAAGTAAGAGAGAATCTCTACCTGTTAATGGACAGATCTTAAAGAAATACCTTCCATAGAAGATGATTTTCTGTTCGCTGTATGTTATTGCCCATAGTTAAGCATTTTCCTTCAGAAATAAGAATACCAATTCAAATGTATTCACTTTTGGTTTTACAAAAGATAATATCTTTTTAATTTTGAATTTTCGCTTATATAGGTAAAGATTTTTCTGAACCTAATCTTCACATATGAAATGTATAGTTAAGTTTGATTTCTTTTAAATTGATTGTCTTCCTCCTTAATTATCTAATTTTGATGAAACTTAACTTTGAAAAGAAACTACTCATTTATATCAGTCTAGAAAAGTATCTATACAAAGAAAAGTCTCTCTCCAGGTAGGCATCTATAAAAACTATACCACTGTCATCTAGAAGCTCTTAAGGGGCCAATGATCCTCCCCACTTAGTAAGTTTTCATTTTTAGAGTGTAATTCTAAAATATACCTAAAATTAAGGGATAAGAGGTCTCATCAAGAGCTCGCTTACCATGATGATAAGATTATAACTGAACTGACATTACCAAAACTCCATACCAAAATAGGGCAATGGCTTATGATTATAATAATAAAAAGACAAGGGGTCTCATCACAAGCCATCTTATTCAGTTAGGTTACGAATCAAGTGAATGGCATTGTCAGTGTTGGTCACCAAACCAAGACAATTTCCTTTAGGAAATACAGTTGAAAAGCTGAAGCAACAAATGAATTACTCCAGAAAATAAAGAAAGTAATAAGCATACTTACGATCTTATCTTTAAAATTGCATTATGATTTAATAAGAATATTGGGTCATTTCTGGTTAAAAGGTAACCCTGTCGAGACTATGAATGCCTACTGGTAGTACAGGCTCTACTTGCGACAACAGAGTAAACCAAAAACCAATCTGGGGAGAGACTCATGGCTTTATCTTTAAAAACCCAAGTAAATACCGATGTACACAATGTTACTTTTTATAAGAAAAGTGTAGTCAAAAGAATGGTAGTTAGGTAGATGATTGTTTTATTACGAAAACAATAATTCTTACCTTATATTCCATATAATCCGTTTTATTTTCAAGACTATATTTATTTTGGAAGTTTTAGAAATTTCAAAAACTCTCAGAGATAACTAGTTCTTCCATGTGAATCGCTAATTGTTGTGGTATTCAAAAACCCACCATTTGTTAATAATAGTAGTTAACATTACATTAACTAAATGGGGACGCTTTAAAATTTTTCATTCAAAAGAAAAACATAGCAATTAGTCGTTTCTTTTGTTTTTTAAATAAAGCAAAGATAATAATCCAAAAGCTTTTTGGGAACTACTAAAGACTTGCATTTTCATATATATCAAATCTAAAAACCCACTAAAGACCCTGTCTAAAAACCTCCAAAATCAAGCAAAGCATTTAAAGTAAGGGCTCCATGGTCTAAATTATCATAAAGTTCGATGAAAATGGAAGTCCTTAAACTTTTAAGGCTTAAGTCTTGCATCACATAACACGACCCATAAAGAGTTCTCTCCTAAATATGATATAGAAAGCTGTGTGAGTTGTGAAATCATGAGGGCGCTTTGGATTTTATCGCATCTCATTTCGGGTATTCAAGCAAACAATTTTCACTTACCATACGCTGATATTGCGATATGTGATTCGCAGCCGGACTGACACCGTAGAGTATTAAAAGAAAATATTTCTAGTCCGTCAAGTCTATTGCCTAGGATGAGCCTAGAAATTAACCGTACATGAAATAGCTAATGGATAGCTCACTATCGCATCTCGCAGACACACATCAAGAAGTAAGAATGCTAAAATGCACACCTTTCGATATTGAGTTGTCTACGATATTGCTTCAGAAATTGCACAATCAATATCATCGTAGTATAATGGCTCCCACCCTAGAAACTTTAATCCTATTTTTTGACGCAAACATTTATGAGCAATAAAGCTAAGGGATAACACATCATTAGTGGGAATTGGTGGGAAATAAATGCATTTATGTGTGAATAGCCATTTAGCTTGATACAATATCTTGTTACATGTGTTCAAATAACGCTTCTTTTACCACCTTTACAAGCTATCTGCATTATTTCATTTTATGTTCATCTTTGAGTGTCCGATAGATTTTGTTCTTCATTCCAAGAAAAACCGACAGAGCAAAGCATTGAGAACAATGGGGAAGAAAGGGAAAGGTTTTAGCCTCTGAGAAGACAAATACGACTCCCCTGTTCACAGACACCACATGTAGCAAAGAGGGGGGAACCTCTACATGTGAGACTATGTACAACATACTGGAGGAATAACAACTGAGGATTATGGAACAAATGTTATAGTTGATGGTCGAGATTCCTCGGATGCTTCCATGCTCGAGAAGGCTTGCTCATTTTTGCACCTCATAGCTGCTAAGATGAAGATAATCCATTATAATGATATGGTAAAATGGGTTATCGATGACCCCTCAAGGGGTCATCGAATCTTTTACCCGAGACGATTTATGGCTTATTTACCACCTACCAGAGCCATAGGTTATCTACAATAGGAAATTTGTAAAAAGAATTGTTGAAGAGAAAAACAACCTAGTGGATTGCACCTGTGCCTGGTCGAATATTGAAGAGGAAATTAAGAAAGACAAAAGTGGTACGCACATTACTACATCTAGTTGTCCCCCTTATAGTTTTGTTGTGGCTATGTTATGTTGACTTTTTGGTAGACTTGATAGTACCAAGTTCTCCCGAGATTGGTTGTCGTTAATAGAAGCAGTCATTAACACAACTATCATGAACTGGGTCTAAATATTGTCAGATTATTTAGCAAAAACAATTATCGAGTATAGAAGGAGAAGAAGCATTTCTTCGAAGGTTTACCCTCCATTTTTTATGAGCACATATGTTATGGACACTATTTGTTTTAGTTTAAATTTCCCCTTCATAGAATGGAAATTCACTATTCAAAATCAAATTCCCATTCACGTGCAACATAAGGTCATGTGGGAATCCAATTTTCAACCACATTTTTCAAGATTTTCCATGGAGTTATGCTCCCTATTTACAACCTGCTGTATAATCGAGATGCCCCCAAACTTTCCCAAGAAGTAGAAGTTGACATCCTCTCAGTGGACAGATGCTTCAAGGAGGAGACATTTACATATATTAGAGTTTTTAGCATCATCACCTCCCCCCACATCCTTCCATACTATGTTCCAGATAAATTTATGGCTAGGGAGATAGCCTACCAGATAGCTAGTGAGGGAGAAATGAGCCATACATTGAAAGAGTGAAAGAAGGCCATTTGGCCCACCTTCCCTGTACAGTGCGGAGCATTTTCACTATACGACATTGAACATGCATTCAAAGAAGCAGAGAACATGTTATCTCTGCAATTACCCAAATTCCCTAGACGATAGTATGACCTGTTCGGCACAGTCAATAATTTCACCACCATGGTGAAAATAAAAGTATTCACCAATGAGGAGGATTCTTTTGATGATATATCTTTGTAGAAAAATACATTTCCAAAGGTGAAACATATGTTCCAACTACTTTTTGACCATGAAGATATGGAAAATTTTTACAGTTACAGAGAAAGAAGGCTCGCAATGGTCCCATTCAACCAATTGTTAATTGAACCAGTAAGGGAGCCTACACCTAGGGTGACTATAGAAGGTGACTCCAAAGAAAGCTCCACATCTGATTCTGGAGTATATTCTCAAGAAAAATCTATTATGGAATCATGGCGTTCATCATAGAATGGCAAAAGCAAGAGCATCGAGGATATAGCCCAATCTACACAGAAGATAGTTGAACAAGCTTCAGCTAGCAAGCAGGTTGAAATCCCTACTACCTCTACACAACAAATAAAACCCATAGTAATCAATTTAGAGGAAGAGTGGGATAATTTTAATAAAATTATTAATATAGAGGAACAGGTGCCAGAGCTACAAATGCTACAAAACAAGGTAGCTCTGGAAATTACATTCAAAGAAACAACAAATGAACCAGAAGTAGAGCATACCCCTATTACCCCCATCTCTGAGATAATTTTGAAGATTGAATAAATAGCCCCTCTTGATGTATTCTATAGCCCACAGCATTAGGCTATGGTGAAGAGGCAAAGAAATAAAAGAAAATTGGACTCTATAGCTGTTAGTACCCCTGAAAACGAACTAATGGATGTTCTATGGAAGGACTCGCCTGTTGAACCATCTGCAAACTTACCTATACTCTCGCAGTTTGTAGGTTCTTATGCTACAACAACCATAGACAAAGCAACAAAAGTCCAAACATTGCTTAGAGAAAAGGAAAATAAAATAGCATCGCTTAAGCAACAGTTACAACAAGTAAAATCCAACTAGCAGGCAGAGATACAGCTGGCCAAGCTTCAACAAGAATTTCAAAAGATGCAAATAGAACATCAAACCATATTAGTAGAGGAGGAAGCACATGTGGAGGAGATAAATGATTTTCATAAATAGGATCCAAAAATTGATTAGTTTATCATCGAAGCACTCAGACTTAATTCCCAGTTGACACAACATAAATCATTATTGTGCCAGAAGATTTCACAGTGGAAATCTTATTGCGAAACAACACATAAATTGACAACTCAATTCATAGAAATGCGACTTGAATATGATGAGATCTTTAAAAAGGTCTCTAATCACATTGCCTAGAAAAATACAGAGGAGAGGAGAAAATCCAACCTGCCGAGACTAGAATACTCACATAAGGACATTATCTTTGCAAGCTGGGATTCTCAGCTAAAAGAAGCAGAAAAGGAAACAAAGGACATGATGGTAGTGACAAAACTTATAGCAGAAAATATAAATGAGAATTTACATGGTGCCAATCTAGTAGCAGAGTCCATTCCATGGTTCCTTCCAGATATAAAACAGCTCAACAAAAATGGAAAGAGGTAGTGGAAGACAAAGCGGAAGTGATAAGGCAAATACCAGGGTAGACTGGGAGGCATATTGGCAACATTTGGTCAAGCCTCATAGCCAATGGATGACCCTGCAATTCCTAACCACGTCTGCTGAGAAAATGGTGCCTGCACTGACCGATGTTGTATTCAATGGACAGTTGAAAGTTGAAGTCAACTGGCCTACACAACTGAAGCCTATGGTGGATATTTGCGATTTGAAGGATTGAATGCACCATAGTTATCCACCCTGTTTACTTTAATTTTGATTTTATTTTTGCATACATTGAGGCAGGTCATTTAAACTTCCACAACTATTTTTGTAATAATATATTTTAGCCTTATATTTTTAGTATTTAAACCCCTACCATGCATTTAGAGAGGCATCCAAAATTTTATTAGAAACTCTCTTCAAAACATGCACTCTTGTCCCTTTGAGGAAGTTCTCGTGAAATATATGGAATAGGATTTATTTTTATCTGACTTAGCATCTTCTACTGAAATTCCACTTTTGTACTCTTAGATGATGTTGAACGAATTGAGGATAGATCAATATTGCTAAAACGCATGAGTAGGACGTATTATAAATGGTAATTTTTTCTTGTAATCCTTTTACTAATGTATTAAAGCAATCTTTTCTTTTCAAATTATTTATGTATGAAAGCCTAAATTTAGATTATTGTTATTGCACTCATGTATGATGATGATCTTTATTTTATATTAAATATGTGAATAAATCTTTATGTGATATATCTCTCACAATCATTTCAGCTAATTTTTTATATGAAATGATTATTGTTAAAATGGATTTACTTCTAATCACAATTGAATGATCTTTATTACCAATTCCTTTTAGAAATTATTGTAGATCGCATACATCAAGTATCCTGAGTATATTACGATTAGATAGATTTTTTAGAAATTAGAAGTTAAATGCGTTTGTGATTGATTAGTTTATAATATATTATCGTTATCTTAAAGAATTATTCCAAACAAATCACACATCACCCCATTTAGCACAAGTATTGAACAGATTGGGAAACTGGTGCCATTATCCCAAGTTGGAGCCACTACTCCAAAAGAAAAAGGAGCTCCTTTACAATTCGGACCGGGTAGTTTCCCCCCATATTGATGCAATGATTTTCAAGGCTTCAATAGGATGATATAGATAAGCATTTCAGGTTTTATCGACAAGAGGAGGAGTCTACATCAGAAGCCTATAATGTCAGGGTGGCCACCAAAGCAATGAAATACATGGACATAGATTGAGTTCCTTAGATAACGAGAAATACTTTTAGTAGGGGGGTGATGATGAGGCTCGTCAATGGGTAAATTATATGGACCTTAATGCAACTCTCCAGCCTACCAAAATGATATTTTTTCGTAATTATTTCCATGTTTTGTTATATTTTACCTAATGAGAAGGGCAAAGATGAGATGCAATGTCTAGTGGTCTAATGTGAATTGAATGAAGCTTTTGGAGCAAATTTTGGCTAATTAAAGTGGATGGAGTCGAATGAGACAAGCAAGAGGTATTTTAGTAGACAGGATCTCCCACCTAAATCCTCACTCACTCGAAGATTCCTCCATCGAATCTCATCAGCTCGGAGTTGCAAGCATCCAAGCCATTAACATCATTGGTAGATAAGCCAGTGTTAGATGAAGACCAGTTGATCTCAATATTCGGAGCCAAGCCTCCATAAATTTAAGGAAGTTTTTGATAAGTTCAGTTCTATAAATAAGAATTCCTAGGGCCTCATTAGGATTTAAATTTTGTTTTATTGTAGTCAAGAAGAATTTTCAAGTTGATGTTGGAAATAATACTGAGAGGGGGGGGGGTGAATCAGTAATATCACATTAATAAAACTTTTTCATTTCCATAACCAGATTCATATATGCTACTTCCACAACTTCTTACGATTAAGTTAATTGATCTTCAATGAGTGCATTAGAACATTATCAACCATATTATCAGTTAACAGATGCAGTAACATAGACTAGATCATCACACATAAGGCACACACATGAACACCATGATATAAGGTGGAAACCCAATGCGGGAGAAAACCACCTGCTGCAAGTCATCTCAATCTTCTTCTTAATAAGAAAATCCTTTTACAATATTTTGTACTGGTGCAGCCTTATACCAGTACGGGAGCTACAACCCCCTTTGCTCTTGTACTAGCCGATCCATTTACTAGTACGCAGGCTACTACCTGCTACAATGCTCCAAATATTTCGTTTAGCTCTTGTACTAGCTTAGATACTAGTACGTAGGTGCTGACCTACAATCTTCTTTCCTCCAGGTACCACGTTTCATCAATTTTCATACTGGATACACTGAAGCACAACACATAATATGAAGGCCACGTTTCATCAAATTTTCATACTGGACCCATCAATATCATTGAAGCTCACAAACACTTAGCAACATCAACAGTCACCAGACCACAGAGTAGAACCCTGAACTCTGCAACACTATTCAGAACCAACTGTATCATCAAAATCATGCATTAAAGTGCATACGCTACATGGAAAAATAGAACCCGCGTACATACGCACTTTTACCAAATCCAACCCGCGTATAGATCTATAAATATTCAATCATGACTTTGCCGCAATTTCAAACCCAGTTCAGATCATTACATGCGTTAGTATATGGATCTAGAATAAACATAATCAATCATATAGAGATATTTCATTTCAAACCATTTGATCCCGATCTATCCTTAGATCTTGTTCTCCATCAACTTGTGAGATCCCTCCTTAGCTTAGATCAAGCAACCCATAACCTACATACTAGATCTCATCCTTCATCAGATATTTAAGACTTTTTCCATACATTTGCCTAATGATCTTCTTCTCCTTTTATAGTCTTAGGCCTTGCTCAATACCATGGTCCAAAACCATAACAAACCAATACCATCAACTCAATACTAGGGATCAACACGTCTGTCAAGATGCCATGTTCCAAAAACCATAGGTTCAAATTCCAAGGACTAACCGCCACGAAACATAGGTAAGTTTTCCAACATATACGTGCTTTTCCTTGCATGAATGTGCGTGCATATGCATACGCGACTTTGTAACGAATATCTTGCGTGTATACGCGGATCTGTCATGATGAACCTGCGTATATGTATTTTCTCTTCATTCTTGTAGTCTTGTTCATCAATTCCTTGCTGCTGACCTTCTGCACTTTGCTTTGTCATCTGTGTGGTTTTCCATTAAGGACAACACTTGTCTCATAATGCCAACAATCTCCCCCTTTGGACTTTATGGCAGAGCTAACTTGTCACACTTAGATCTATCATCTGATTCCTTTTAGTTGTCCTACATCCCATGCATTTAGTCACATATGATATTTCATCTGTATATTCATATAAGTATATGTAAGTGAGATGATCTTCTATGAGAGGGTTGCCATCAAGTACAACACATGCATCATAATGCCAACAATCTCCCCTTTTGGACTTGATGGAAACAACACCAAATCACTTGATGGCAAAGCTAACTTGTCACACTTAGATCTATCATCTGATTCCTTTTAGTTGTCCTGCATCCCATGCATTCAGTCACATCTGATATTTCTTCTGTAGATTCATCTGAATGTATATAAGCGAGATGATCTTCTATGAGAGGGTTTGCCATCAAGTACAACACATGCATCATAATGCCAACAATCTCCCCCTTTGGACTTGATGGCAACAACACCAAATCACTCTCCCCCTTTGACATCAAGGGCAAAGGGCAGACCAAGATGTTCTCTTTTCTTGATAAACATTACGCTGTCCATACTCCCCCTGAGTACCTGCTGAAATCACTGAATGAGCTACCCCTTTGTATATGCCAAGGTGTACCAATTTTTCCATACTCCCATTGAATACATGCTTTGATGAAGAGTTTTGTTCATGCTCCCCCTCACTGTAAGCAAGGTCTGCAAAAAGGTGTTCTTATAAGAAGAACAAGACTCTATACATCATACAAGACCTTCCTAGCACCAAATACTCATACATACATCCATCACCCAACCAAGTGGGATTTGACTCATCTACCCAACCAAGTGGAGATACATCAAAAGTTTACACATGATAGAACAAGAACATTACATCATTCATCCCAGGCATAGTGGGGAAACCAACATAGGCCGTTACATGACCTTGACACCATAAAAGAGATACTACAAAAGAGATAATAGACCAAGACTTATGAAAGTCACCAACAACTGATAGCAGCAGCATCTGTTAATCACTATTTAGATCAGCGACCAAGATTTCCTTCTGTTCTCTTTCTGCCTTTATTCCACTTGAAATCAATAACAGCTATGAACCAGAACCAAAAGCTTCTAAGATAATGCCAACAATGCATTATTAGAAGATTATCTGCTCCCCTTGAACCTGTGCTGGATGGTTTATGTCAGACATACTTCAGAATATCTTCAACCAGAGCGTGCTCCTTCTGATATCCATCAAGCCTCCATATACGGAAATTTTTCTCCATAGACCAGCGTATGTACGTGGATACTCTTTATTAAACTCGCGTACAGCTATTTCCACATCAGTAACCTACAAATGTCCTGTACCAAGGTATGTCTGCATCATCATAAATTATTCACATATGTGAAAAGCACCATAGTCATCATCATCAAGATCTGTATTACATGTGAAAGTCCCTTATCTGATAATCAACATATGTGAAAATCAACCTATCATCATATATCAATCTCATGTCTCCAACAATGCAACTTTGAGTAATCATGCATGTATCCAACACTATGTATCTTGAGCACAATATCACTTGTCAAGGCTTCTTTATATCGTCAACATCAACAATCCTCATCCATATGATCACCAGGTACTATAGGAATCTTGCATCATAACTGTATTATATGATCTTCATGCATGTGATAACAGCAGCATATGAAAGACTTCATCATCAAGTGATGACGTTGTGTATTCAAGCTTTGTACTTCTCCTTATCATGTAAGCATCATTTATGCACCATCAATCCACAAATATGATCTGAACATCACCTATGTAACCCCAAGAATCATATGAGATTTTATCATGGACAAATCATAACCACATCATAGCAAGATACATTATTTAGCCATATCATCAAGGACTGTTAACCATAATGCCAACAATGCTTTGTTAAAGGCATGTGCTCCCCCTCAACAAGTGCCATCTGTTTGCTGTTAGATCTGATCATGTGTATATCAACAACAATAATCAAGCCATCATCACCACCAAAATACTTCTAAACATCTTACAAGAATCAAGACATTTCCACCCATCCTCAGCAGACTGTAACTATTAACCGATAGATCAAATAATGGACTGAAACATATCAGACCCCTTTTCTGAGCCTGTCCCCACTTCTTTTCTTCAGACTGACATATACGCGCCTTTGCAGTGTCGAACTTGCGTATATACGCGAATTCCCTTCCTGAAACTTGCGTATGAGATTCAGGACACTGAAGTTGTACACTTTGAGCTCCCCCTGAGTCTGTTATGACTGTGCTGTGCTGAGAATCCTGTGCTGTGCCACATCTTTCTGATTGAACTTCCTTCTTCTTCCATACCTTCAAGCATGTTGATGATTTCTTCTTATCATGAACTTTGTTCCTGCATTCTTTTGCTATATGTCCAAACTTGTTACATTCATAGCATCTTACATGTTTCATATTCGTTCTATAGCAATCAACAGCTTTGTGACCATACATATTGCAAGCAAAACAATATCCGTTAAAGTACCTTGAATGTGATGATCTTTGAGCATGATGGTCTCGATCCCTTCTTCTGCTGCATCTGGCTGCAACATGTCCAAGATTATGACATACATAACATTCAACATTATTCATAGGAGGAGTAAAGGATTTTCTTTGAGGAATCTCTTTCCTTGGTTGATGATGAGATGGATCTTTCATTTCTTCGTTGACCACTTTAGATTTCTCTTTAGAGTTCCTTGCTTCAGCTTGTGAACTAGATTCACCTTCAACCGATTCATGGAAACCAAGACCAGTTTTTATAGCAGGAGACCTTTGACTACTACGAATATCATCCAAGACTTTAGAGCTATCCTGAAATCATAAAAGATTGTCCTTTTCTTCTATTTTACCTTTCAAGATATTTACCTCAACTTGATGTTGCTCTTCCTTTTTAAGAGATTGCCTTTTCAAATCTTCTTCAGCTTTTCTTTCTTCTTCCATTTTTTCCCTTAGATTGAGAATCTCCTTTGCTTGTTCTTCATTTACATTCTGCAGCATTTGATGGACTTTGAAGGCACATTCCAGCTGTGATTCTTGTTTTTCAATAGTTTGGAGTAGATCTTCATTCTTCCTTTTGGCTTCTTCAAGTTATTCATTTAGTGAGAGGGTCATAGCTTCAAGACTTTCATAATCACTGGATCTATCTCTGAGATTCTTGATTGTTGTGTTCTTTTCATTGACTTCTTTTCTTAGAGATGTGACTTCATCATGCAACTTTTGATTTTTATCCCTGAAAAACTTCCTTATCTTGGTTTCTTCCTCTTGTTGGTCTTTTAGCAACTTTAGATATTTCGCCTTGAATAACTCTAGATTGGCTTTCAGTTTGGTAGTTTCTTCTTTGAAGTCGCATTCCCTTTTGTTCAATAGATCTCGTTGATCTTTGATTGTGTCTGAAAGCCTTTTAAATTTTGTCTCTCTTCGATATCTCTCTTGTTCACCCATAAGAGCAAGTTCAGTTGTTTCACATTCCCTTTTGTTTAAAAGATCTTGTTGATCTTTGATTATGTCTGAAAGCCTTTTAAATTCTACCTCTATTTGATATCTCTCTTGTTCACCCATAAGAGCAAGTTTAGTTGTTTCACTATCACTATATTCTCTTCCAAATGTAAAGATAGATGGAACATAAGAGGATAGCACATTCATACCTGATAGTTCATCTTCATCTGACTTTGAATCTGAAGAGCTTCTTATGCCTAATCCCCAATCAATTCTTCCACTGTCATAGTTTCTCTGAGATGTCTTCTTCTTCTTATGAGCTTTCTTCTTA